>JAHBMJ010005754.1:38226-66024 GCA_018398765.1 Chromera velia | reverse complement strand
GGGGGGGGGGGGGGGGGGGGGGACGAGGGGCGTTGAATACAAACTGGCAGACTGAAGGAGAGACCAAGGTGGCTTTCCAC
The DNA here is from genome assembly GCA_018398765.1 of Chromera velia. Classification (NCBI taxonomy): domain Eukaryota; family Chromeraceae; genus Chromera; species Chromera velia. The sequence goes on along the minus strand of JAHBMJ010005754.1, from coordinate 65,944 downwards.
AACGTGCACACACAGGGACACGGACAGAAGAGAAAGAGAGGGTAGACGGGTCTTTCCCTGTCCTCAATTATGTCTCATGAAGTCGTACAGATACGCACCAACAGACCAAAGAAATGCCCCTCTGTACGCCTGTGTGAGCGTGCTCTGTTCCAATGTTGTTCTGACTGAATTCATTCACTTCGTCCCATTCTCGATAACACATTCAACTCCATCAGCTCCCAGATGGGCCTCTCGAATAAATTTGGGCGCCGCCACGTCTGCCTGCACAGCGGCATCGTCCTCATCCGTCCACCGCCTCCACTCACAGTCCCCTGTACATGTGGGAGGGGGGCTGGAGAGCACCCCGCCACCCCCATCTGCTTGAACTTCAGGCCGATCTGCCTCTGCAGGATTCTCTTTCAACATTTCCTCCTCAATCCATCTCCAGCGTCGTGTCATTCCGCACTTTTCCTCAAACTCCTTCTCTCTTCTTTGAACAGTATTGGACATAAACCGTGACACACACGAGTGCGGCACTGCCATCTCCCACTGGCCCCCTGTCTCCTTACAACACAGAACCATGCCCCTTGACCCTAACTGCGCCATTAATGGCAGCTCAACATTGAGTTCCAGACTCTTCTTCAGGATGTCTGCCTTCTCTTCTCCTGCTACAGAACCACCAGCCATCCAGCCCCCCTTCACTATCACTGCCTGTAATCCGACCGTTGACTCTACCTGTCCACCAGTTCCTTTTCCTTCCCCACCAGCAGAAGCGGCCGCACCTGGGGCCGGACTTTCTTCTTTCCCTTTAAGAGTAAGCTTCCACAGAGACGCCAAACTAAAGCCCTGGTCCCATCGATAGGGCAAAGTGCCGAGTGCGTGCGCTTCATCAAACTGCAGGTACAGTGCGGACCAGTCGGGTTCTTTCGCCGTCTCCGATCCTCCCCGTGCTTTGTGCACGGCTGCGAGATACTCTTCCACGGTTTCCTTCCCTCCAACAATTTTAAACACAGAAAGGGACGCCGGCAGACGGACAGTCACAACTTCCAGACCGGCAGAAGGCTCAGACCGAGAGGGAGGTACGGCCATCTGACAACTGAGGGAATTTGAGGAGACGGACATTCACAAGAAGCAACAGTGCGATACAAAGAAAGCGGCGCCGCCGACCACCCGATCAACTCAACAAACCCACGCGACAAATCCGCGCGTGTTTCTTCTGAGATGAAGATCGAACTCTTCCCAGCTCTGGCGGAAGTCCCTGAATGTCCCTGACTGTTATATATGCCAGGCGTAATTTCTGATTCGCATGAATTAATTAATCTCGAGCTGCATGCGCACGCGCGCAGACGGCTGCCTGGCGTGAGTAGAAAAAACGCGCAAAACGCGAGAAAGCTTCGATCATCTTCTGTCTCCCCAACTCTTTTTTTTTCGGCCGTCAAGGAGTGTGGGAACATGTGGGAACTGGACGTTTCACTGCTACAGACGCTTGCAGAATTTGTATTTGCATGCACCACTTGCTTGTGACATGCCCTATGTACAGTGGTCATAACTGTTTGATGTACCTTACAGCTATTGCCACGTGTACGAGTTGCGAAAGATGAACTTCAACTATGAGGCTGGCCGCCACATGGCGAAGTTGACCCTCTTTGCGGTTCTCCGCATACAGAGCGGGAGAAGTTCAAGCGTGCAACGTTGACGGCATCAGACAAACAAGGCACGGCAAGGCAACCAAGAAAGAGAGAATGCCGCACGTCCATGTCCACAGCTTGATTCTTTCTGAAGGATGTTTGAACTCAGAAAGTCCATGTCCGTACGCTGTGGGAGAGCAACTCTCGATCACCTTCGCATGGCCTTCAGTGGTCCTTTCCTTCCTCTATGCTTTGGCAGGCTGGTGGATTGGTCTCTCGTTTGCGAAGATTCTCCTCCAGACGCCCGCCGTGTCTGGACAGACGGGAAGCGGAACCTCGACAGTCCTGAAGGCCCACCGAGACGCGAGAGGCTTGCTCTTTTGGGGGGCTTGTGTGTCCATTGCGGTGGGTATCTGGACGATGCACTTTGCCGGGATCCTGGCACTGCAATTGGGTGTGCGTCAGCTCCCTGCCTTCGACTACTTCAAGCTGGCCACCCATGCCGGAGTAGGAGTAGGAGGAGGAGGGCAGATGATGGAGGACCTCGGGTCAGTCTGCTGACGTACACTGGCAGGGAGGGTGATTACATGCCGTCTCTCTCCGTCGGGCTTCTGATGAGATTGAGGAGGGGGAGGGGGGGAACCGGGTGCAAAACTGTAGCGCTGTATGTGTCCGATTGTGTCTTTTTCTGTCCGCCGTTCTGCCCCCTCTTTGTTTGAGTATTCAATCCCGTCTCCCGTCTGATGCATGAATAATTGCAGCGGGTTGGGTGCGAAGAGAGATCTGTTCTCTGTGAGCACGAAGCTCGGGATGGAGTTCGACCTCTTTCTGATCATGGCCTCCTTTTGCCTCGCACTGGGACTCGCGAGTGTGGCTCTGGTGTGCACAAACAAGGTCAGCCTCCCGCCTCTCTCCATTTTGTTCTAGTTCTTTCTTGGTTGTTCTGTTCTTTTTTTCACATTGGGTTCGTTTGTTTCAATCATGTCATCTTCCACCCAGTTAGATCATCTCTTCTCTTTTCTGCCGGCGGGTTCTGTCCGGAGAGTCCCTCCCGTGACCTTGGGAGACGACCAACGGAGGGGGGCCTGCACTCACATCTTCCTGTCGTCAGGGGAGGAGACTGTCAAATAAAATGTGCAAGAGGGGGACTTTCTACTTGTGCTGTCCGCATAGCTGTCTGACTTGGTTTCTTCGTGTTCTGCTGCACGGTTGCAGATCCGAATCTTGACGGAGACGGGCGATGTCCCAGGTCGGTGGAAGGAAGGAAGGAAGGAAGGGAGGGAAAGAGGGAGGGAGGGAGGGAAGGAAAAGGAAGGGAGGGAAAGAGGGAGGGAAAGAGGGAGGGAGGGAAGGAAGGGAAGGAAGGAAGGAAGGAAGGAAGGAAGGGAAGGAAGGAAGGAAGGAAGGAAGGGAGGGAGGGAGGGAGGGTGTGGGACAAAATGAAACTCTTCTGTGTTTCTTTAGAATCAGGAAAGAGCTTTAAACTTTTGCAAACTTTGAAACAGTGAGTGAGGTGAGAGAGAGAATGGAAGGGGAAAGGGAAAAGCACCAGGCTGAGGCAGGCCCTCAGAAAGCACCAGGCTGAAGCAGGCCCTCAGAAAGCCAGGAAGGCGCTGTATCGACCCTGAGAAGGGGCGATCGCGGATGCAAAAGCACGGAGTGTTTCTTTCCTTAATTCGTGTATGTTCAGTTAACTTTCAAGGGACGTCTGTGTGTCTCTCTGTGTGGCTTCCTGCCTTCATGCATGCCTCTGTGCAGGGGCGGAGGACAGTGGACTCCGGTTTCCCTCCCCCACGTCGGCTGCGGCCTCTTCCTTCTCCCAGACAGCAGCTGCAGCATCAGAAGGCCAACAGTTGCAGGAACGTAGGGGGGGCTCTGCTACTTCAGGGGCAAGGACGCAGGAGTCTTCTGAAGGGCCCAGTGGGTCCATGTATAGGTAGGTTGGGTTGGTTCTTCGGTCTGGAGCGGGAGGGCATGTCATCGGAAATGCTTCTCTCTGTTTGTCTGTTTGTCTGTCTGGTATGTTCTTTCTCAACGCTCTTGCCCTGTCTCGGCCATTGCCGGGAAGACACGTACAGGGGTCGAGTAAGAAATTTGTGTATGCTCCTAAATGCTGCGTGCGTTCGTGCGTGCGCGTGCGTGCGTGTGTGTGTGTGTGTGTGTGTGTATCTATGCATCTTGTCTATGCATCTCTGTGTACGTACGTATGTGCGCGCGTGTCTTGTCAGATTGGAGACTAGGCGTCTGATGTGGGCAGCTGGCCTCCTTGTCCTTTGTGTCGTCGTCCTGCACTACGTCGCGGTGGGAGCAACCAAGGGAGCCTTCAGGACGATCACGACAGTATACACAGTCGCCTCGTTGGCCTTGGTGGTTCCGTGTGGGGTCGTTGCATTTGCATTCGCTTTGAGGTAGACCTGTTCTTCCTCCCTCCCTGTACAATCATGGAACGAGTCTCTTTCTTTCTTTCCCTCTTCCTCTCGTTTCCTTCTGGGCCCCTCCTCCGCCTGTCTCCTCGTACTTTTCTTTTCTTCCAAATGGAGGTGTGTTGTCAGTCGGTTAGATATGCAGGGGGGGGATGGGGATTGAAAAGGGAGATGTGAATGACCGTGTCTGATTGCCTTGGAATAGAGCGCGTCTCAGGACATCCGCCTGCTTCTTTCTTCCCTTCCATCTTTCCCTCTCCATTCTTTTTGTTGACTTAAGCTTTCTTTGCGTCTGTAAGGCCGAATGATGGGTTGCTTGGTTGGTTGCGGTTGCATGGTGCATCGATTGACCCTAACCGACCTCCGTACGCTGATGGCGCATGAATGGTTGCAGGTACCATTTGACGAGGCAAGACACGTGGCTGGTCCGCCTGTTGGCAGCGACTCTTTTTGCCCTCACGACTTGTTGCATCCATTACGTGGCCATCTTGAGCCACCGGTCCGTCTTGCTGTCTTCTGTACACACGTGTGTGTGTGTGTGTGTGTGTGTGTGTTGAGACAGAGAGAGAGAGAGAGAGAGAGTTCCTCTCTGTTTGTTCGGTTGAAAATAATTGAAATGTGAAGAGACGGAAGAAATCTGTTTGGCAGAAGGCACCAGCAGGGAAAAATTTGGCCGCAGCAGCGCATATGTGGGGGTGTGCAGACAGTCGTCTCTCTGCCTTTTCGCTAAGTCTGCTTCCTGTCTCTGTCCACATCATCCATTCACACACGCAACTTGTTTGTACACTGTATATATCTGCCCGTGGTTGCAGATATGAATACTCAGAGGCCGACCCCGCAGGCGTCCAGCCATGGGTCTCCACAGGTTTTTCTGTGGCCATTTCGGTGGAGCTGCTGCAGATCGTCGCCTTTGCAGTGCAGGTAGGGTGCATGGAGGGGGAAACTTCGGAAGGCCTTGCCGTTTGTTGTTGGCTCTTGTCTCTCCCGTTTTTCAACTGGCTAGGAGAGACGGTCATAGTGACCGCAAGCAAGAGAGGAGATTTGTGGGATCACCATCGCACGGATGCGCCTGAAGTTAGCGGAAGGACTACCGAAGAAGTAGTGGAGAAATTTGATGATAAGCCTTCTTCTGTCTTGTTCTGACTACTATGGTTTGGAGGCTTTTCTGCTTTTTTTTTTTCTTTCAGGGGTACTCAATTTTCACGTCAGATGCGTCATCCTTCGTCTTGTCTGTCCTCAGGGGAGCGCGATCTATCTGTGCGGTTTCTGTGGGCTGTCCGTCACTTCGATCTGCGTGTTTGTAAGGATTTTTCATTCCGGTCGCTCGTCAATTAAGAGGAAAGCTGCTATTCGCAAGAGTTCCGCATCACCGATTTTGCTTCCCTCTTCTGCTTCTCTTTTGCAGATTATCCTGCTGGTTCTTTTGGGTCTTTCTGAATCTGGAATTCTGGATGCACAGGTAGGTTCCTGCCTGGGTTGGGAGAGGGAAGGGAAAACAACGTTGTGCTGTATGAAGAATCATCGAGGCGCCTGTTTCCCCTTCTGCTTTTCTCCTCCGTGAGACTGTCTTTTCAGTTCGCGGTATTGACGTCCTTGTTCTGATTTTCCTTCGTTGTCTTCGCTCACCTTTCTGCCAGTCCGGAATCATTATTTGGTCTCTCTCGCGGGAACAGATCTATCCTTTTCTCTAGTTTTTTGATCCATCCTCCACTTCCTCTGTTTTTTGTGTTCCCAGACTCGTGAACTCACATGTTCGTTGACGGGTTGATTGATATGGCTGTATGGTTGACTTCAGATGGGAGTCATTCGTCGGCAGAGCAGGGCTCTACAAGTGATGCTACAGAGCCAGAAGGTTGGATTCGGAAAGGTCGGTTTGTCTGTCTGTCTGTCTGTCTGTCTGTCTGTCTCTCTGTCTCTCTGTCTGTGTGTCTCTCTGTGTCTCTGCGTCTCATTTTTGGAATAGGCCATCTTGATTCTGAGGGTGTCTGACCGTCCATGGTCGTCTTGTGGGTGGACGCCCGGTTGGATTCGCACAAAGAGAATGGATCGTTGGGAGGGGGGGGGATGCCTGTGTGTGCTGACGTTTCATGCAGATCCGTTGCGTTCCTTTCCTTTCTTTTTGTCTTTTTTCCATGAGCAGTGCAGCCAAATAGAATTTCAATGTCGTTCCCGTTTCTGTGAGGTTCCACGTTTTTGCGTCACCTGCCCCCGTGCATCTTTGCCTCCCTGCCCTTGCACTGCAGGTGACTCACGAACTGCGCACCCCCCTGAACGGAATACTGAACGGGGTTCCGTTGATCCGAGAGCATCTGCAGGTGGGGGGGGGAGCTGACTGTCCGCTCGCTCTGTCTCTTCTCTCTGTTATCTTTCGAAAGAGTCGTGATGCACACAGGTGACTCTGGAGCTGTTGGCTGAATGTTTCGCTGCGTCCCTTTTCTTCTCTTCTGTTCCCTTCTCTCCAGGTGCGAGATGGAGAACAGTCTCCCATATGTAAACTCTACATTGTTGTTCATTAATGGACTGAAAGAATTGTGCAGAAACAGTAGCTCGTTGTGCTTTGTTTCCTCTTCCAGACACAGACAAAAGAAGCAGAGAGTTTACCTTCCCCCTTTAGCCTTCGGACGTTCCGTCTATCCTGCCCCCTTAACTCCTCCTGCTGCAGAGCGCTGCGGAGGGTCTCTGCATTTCGTCCGTTCCTCCGGGCAGTGCCCAACAAAACCCCCAAGGGACACCCGCGGGATACGACGCACTGGCGTGTGTCGGGGCGGCGGCAGAACAGGTGGATGGGATGGGATGGGATGGGGGGTCTCTCTGTGGGTGGGTGGCGCTTCCTTCCTGGGAGAAAGGAGAAGACTTTGTACAGAACTAAATCTTCTGGTGCCTGGCTCCGTCCGGCTGACTTTGTCTACTGTTGCTTGAGAGAGACCTTTCTGCCTACTGTGGTCGTGATGCGATCAGAGCCTGACAGACAGACATCCGTAGATGCAGCTGTCACCTGTTCTAAGAAATCGAAAGACGTCCCGATGTCTCAAGGGGCTTCTGCAACAATTCGACTTTCCCTCTTGGAGTATTTCTCTTCCCCCCTTTCTTCCTTTTCCTCCCTCTCGTCTCTTGATGAATGGATGGATGCAGGTGGACGCCGTCGAGTCCTGTGCGAGGTTCATGCAACTGATGACCAACAACATGCTGGACGTCATCAGGTCAGCAAGCAAGCAGCCTGGCATGGTATGGTATGAAGTCGGTCGGCACGCAAGGGAAGATACTTTAAACAAGACAGTGAAGATAGCGGTGCGAGTCGGACGGCAATGGAGAAGCGGGAGCAGCCGAGGGAGGGGGGAACTTCTGTGACCCTCTTAGCAAAGAGCCGTCTTCGCACTCGCATGCGGACAGGCTGTAAGAGTTCGTCTGTCGTTCTTTTGCATTTCTTTTCCTGATGGATGTATTCATAGTTTCCCTCAAGAAGTTGCACCCATCATCGTCTTTTCTGTCTGTGCATTCGCAGACACTCCGTACGACAGGAAGTGAGTCTCCTCCATCTCCTCTCTTCATGATATGACTGCAATGTTCCCTCTCCGAAATGGTCTTTTCATTCCTTCCTGCATGTGCGATCGTGTGGCTGGCCGAGACATTTGTGTACTTCTTCTTGATTTTGTGCCTTCGTTCTTTCAGGCTTCGGATGGCCCTCTCAAGCCAGGAAGCAAGTCAGTTCAGTGAAAGAATGACAATCTTGCTTCGACTCTGCTGGCTTTCCTGGTCTTCTTCCTCTCCGCTCTTGTCTCCTGGCGTTTGGCATGCATTTGTGCTTGCTTCCTGTTGTTTTTCTGTCCTTTCTTTAGCGCCCGCCTCTTGCATTTACTTCCTCCATTATTTCGCTTTTCCCTGCTGTTCATCACTCCGTTCGTTGATTGGCTCTTTTCTTTTTGAATTTTTGCGCTTCTGCCGTGTTTCCTCCCCCCTTTTTTGGCCTCAAGAAAATTTGCACGGACCCACCCTGATGTCCTTCTCTCCTGCTGCGCGCATTTCTTACTCTCTTGTTGTGCACACTTTCCCACAATTTGAATGAATGACTCATTGACTCACTGACTGACTGATTGACAGACGCGGTGGACGAGGGGAACCACGAGGAGGAGCTACCGCGAATTCGCATTTTCAGATCCTGGGACAACGTTGCCGATTCGCTTCGGTCTGTCTGTCTGTCTGTATAGTCTGTCTGTCTTTTTTCTGTGGGACGGTCTTCTCTTTTTCTTTTTCTGTTTTCTTCCTTCCTTCGTTGCTTCCGGCCGTCCGTCCGTCCGCCCGGGCTTTCTTTCTTTCTTCTGCCCTGTGCATGAGCGCCTATGTGATCCGGCATGTCGATTTATTTTTGTGAGCTTGGAGTGATCGTTCAGAGAGCGTGGCAGCCGAAAACTGTTAATCAAAGAAACGGCTATCACTCCCTCATTTCTCATCTTGCTCACCCCTATCAACCCGTTGGTCTGCTGGCCCCTCGGACGATCAAGTGGCGCTCCTCCCTGCCTCTCTCTTCCCCTCTGCCTTGCCGCTGACTGACTGACTTACTAACTGATCTCATTTGACTGAATTTATTTCAGGATGGCCCTCGCGATGAATGCCGCAAGCGCCCGTGTGCGGAGAGTCCGGATGAATTTTGTGGTGTGTGGAGCCCTGGAGGTGGAGGAGTTCATCGAGAACGCTGGTGTGCTTCTGGTGGCAGGAGACCGGCGAGGAGGTCCTCCTCTTCTGTGGTCATCCAACTCCTCGTCTGCTGCTGCTGCTGCTGCTGAATCATCGGACAGAGGGGGCTCACCGACTTCTCCTTCCAGTGGGGGTTTTCGGGTTCCGGGGGATTCGTCTTCCTCCTCGTCTTTTTCGAGGCCGACTGGGGACACGCTGGAGCATGCTGAGGCTGGAGAGGAGGGCACGGAGACGGAGGGGGGGTCTGTATGGAAACTCCGAGAAGTTGCGGAGTGGATGTCACCAGAAGTACTCCAGAACGTTCTCTTCTCAATCGACACGGTAAGTAAGTCGGTTGCTTGGTGCATTCGTTCTTAAGGGAATTAAGCGTTTGTTGTTTTGACGTTGGAATGTAGGCAGGCAGGCAGTCAGACAGGCGGGGGGAGAATTGCCCTGTACAGAAGCTCTCTGTTACTCTCCATGCCGCCTTTCTGTACGTTGCACGAATACAGACGAACAGACAAATTTGCAAACAGACATCAGAATGCATACGGGGAATGAATTTGTGAGTTCGAATCATCGATCAGTCTGTCTTTCTTTAAAGGTGTGAACAATGCTCTCTGTTTTCTTTTCTGCAAAATGGAAGGCGGGATTCTGTCATCATTCATTCACCTTCTGATTTCTTCGGGAGGTATGAGACAAACTCATTTGCTCACCGCCTCACCCCCTCAATGAAACATGCTCATGTTCATGTAGACACTCGCCCCTCGGTGTCTGTATATCTGTGTGTACACATGTCTCTATCTGAGTACGTATATGTATGTGTGTGTGTGTGTATGTGTGCACATGCAGATTCGTTTCCTCCAGATGGTCAACAACGGACTTTCCAACGCGATCAAGTACACGCCTGAGGGAGGGTCAGTTGACTCGGCAGGCAGGCAGCTCCCGCCATGCATATTTTCCTTCCAACTCCGATTGTACCTGCCAGCTTCTTTCATGTATGCACACTTGTCCTTCTCGTGCTGAATCCGATTTTATGTCCTTACGGTCTCCGTCGGACTGCCAATCCTCTATTCAGCCTTTGTGATTCGGGGTGGGGCGCTGAAGGGAACACGGAATGAGGGGGGGGTCTCGCTTTTAGTTGTCTTCTCTTCGGCACTTTTGCGTTCTTTTCCTGGCTCTTACTCTAACTCTGTGGGTGTGTGTGGTTGTCTTTGTGCAGATTGGTGACATTGTACGTTGCCGGGGGCATCTTAAGGACTCCCGGTGCCGAGAGGGGTTTCAGCACCGTGCTCCCTGAAGGTCTCGATGTCCCTGCTCCTGCTCCGGCAGCAGCAGCCCCCCCTCTGCCGACAGGACAAAGCCAGAGAGAGACCCTGCCTCCGCTCCCGTCAGGACAGACCCTCCCCTTCCTCTTGCGAAGTGCGAGGGAACCGGTGCACCGGGGGGAGGAGGAGAGGGAGGTGGCAGCTGCTGTATCGGCGGCGGGTGAGCATGAATCTGAAAGAGCTCGTTTGAGAACGGGGAAGGACAAAGAGGCGACAGGAGGCCATGAGAGAGACGGGTTGACCTGGGGGGTTGGCAGAGCTGGGGGGCAACCGCTGTCCACTAGGATAGCGCGGGCAGGGGCCGCTGTTCGGCAGTCTGCTTTGAATGCGTTTGAGTATGCAAAAGAGCGACTTGGGGGCTTATCTGAGGGTGGAGGACAAAGTGCTTCTGGTGCTGCCTCACGTGGCTACGCGCCTGTGCGGACGTGGGAAAAGAAATATACCTCCGAGAATTTGAATTTGAATCTGGAGGAGGAAGACGATAAGGAAGGAGACCTAGAGGGAGGGCGGGGTTTGAGCGGCGTTTCTCGGGGGCTTGTAAGAAGAAGCCAGCAGGCGGGAGAGGATGAACAAAGGGAAAGAGTGGGAGCAGGAAACGACAGAAAGAGCAATGGCGTGAGGAGGCCGCTCGCCTCTTCCTCTTCTGCCAGAGGAGTTGGGGGTCCCTCTGCAGAGAGGGGAACCTGTGTGAGTGGACGCTCAAGTTCGTCTGTCTCCATCAAAAGTTCGCAGGCAGCACAGGGTGGTGGGAGAGTTCCTCGAAGCTTGACTAAAGGTAGTCTGATTGGCAGGGGGGTTAAGGACAGAGAGAGAGAAGCCACAGAAAAGGAAGGTGGCCGTGACGACGTGGATCAAAAAGCAGTGAAAGATCCTGGAAGAGACGGAGATAAAGAGAAACAACAGCCTGGGGAAAAGGAAAGGGAGAGAGAAGCGGCCCATATTTTGGTTGTCCAAGTGAAAGACACGGGCAAGGGTGTTCCCCCTGAAAGACTAGGAAGTCTTTTCTGTGACTTCACTCATCTCTCCAACGAAGAAGCGATGGCGGGAAGCGGCCTCGGTCAGTTGCACGGAAGTTGTAGTGGCGATGCAAATTTTGTTCCCTCACCGACATGCAGGGACATATCCGGAACACCAGGGTGGATGCAGGGGCCTGGTATATGGTTGTTCAATTCAATTCATTCAAATTTGGAGCAAAGAGGACAGGGCCGCTCTTGTACAGGAAACACTGTGCATTTCCTTGCCCCTTCCTCTTTGAGACGTTCCGTCGATTACCCGTCTTCCTTTAAATCGGCGTAGAGACCCAATGTTGGTTGGCTAGTAGAGAGATCAGTGGGGGCGCGAGGGTGAATTCGTGTGTCTTGTCTGTCCGCCGTCCTGCTGCTGTTTGCGCGTGAGAGTCTGTGGAGAGAGGGGAAAAGACACACGCACACACACAGAGCGAGAGAGAGAGAGAGAGAGAAAGAAAGAGGAAATGCAAGCCGCGCAGTTCGACTCAGCAGAGGAAACAGAGAAAGAACGTGGACAGAAAAGGGCAGAAAGAAATTCCGGGCGTGATACAAATATGTCTGACTGTACCTTCTATTGCATTGCAGGTCTTTCGCTTGCACGCGACATTGCGAGAGCGATGGGAGGAGACTGTGTGCTGAGATCAGAAGGGGTGGACAAAGGTCAGCAGGAAGCAAGACAAAAAAGGAGGAACGTGGGGCTTTGACTTTGTATTTGTGTATTGTTACATGCTTTTTTTTTTTCATCCTGTCCGGTCACATGTGTCTTGATGGGTTTCTGCATGCGAGTGCTCTTGGTGTTCCTCTACCTGCCCCTTTTTTCTTCGAAGAGAGAGCTCAGAGGAAGGACACTATCCTCCCCTTTCATAAGGATGCTCGTGGAGATTTTCTTCTGTTATGAGGCGACGTTTTTTTCTTTGGCTCCCTCTTTGTTCCTCTTTCTGTAAGGAGGTGAGGTGAGGAGGACATTTCGGTGGGTGAGGATCAGAAAGGCCATGCCGCCTTTCGCCCTTCTCCGGTTAATGGCTTTCTTTCACTGCGTAATTATTTTTTTTGAATGTGTCTGTCCCACATATTCCCTGTGGGGCACAGGGCCTACCTCGCTTCTTTTAGACGTTTCACTGTCTGTCTGTCTGTCTGTTGGAGTATAGTAAGAAAATACGCATATGAAAGAAGATGTACGAAGTACGATCTCTGACACTCCCCCAGAGGGAAGAAAAGAGGAACATTGCTGGCTGTTGCGCACTCTTTTTCTCTTGCTTGTCGCTTTCTTACTTCCTTCGATTTGGTTCCTTCGACCCATCTATCTGTTCATGCAGGAACAAGCTTTTTGTTCTGGGTACCCCTCGACGCTGCGATTCCAGAGGTAGGTCTGTCTGTCTGTGTGTCTGGTTTTCCCTGTCTGATAAACCTCTCTCTCTCTCTCTCGTTCTCTCGGGCTGTCTCTCTCTGTTGCCGGCTATGAGTGTTTCAGTCTGCGAGAGCTCGTCTTCCATTTCTCGTCCTTCAAATTGTGTCGAGCCCTTCGTCGTTTTCTGCCAGGCTGGTCTCTCTCGGCAGATCATCAAGAGCTCGCCTACACCCTCTTCTCCTTATTGACGATCCATTTGTGTGGGTGGTTTTGTCTTTTTGCGTCGGTGAATTCAGCTCACCCCCCTGCCGATTTTTTGTTCTTTCTTTCTCGCTTTCTGTACCTGCCTGAGTGCTCCCCGGATACGCTCACTGTAAAGGAAACCAAGTGCTTTGCGTGCGTGCGTGCGTGCAGGCTTGCAATTTTGCTCTGGACCAGGCGGCGTCGGTTTCTGGACCCCTGTCTGAAGACGGACGGTCCGCCATTCCATTCAGCAGCAGGAACTTAGTGGAAAAGACAAAACAAGACAAGACAAGACAAGGCAAGAGAAGAAGAAGAATGTCGAGAAAGACAAGTGGACAGGTGGACGAGTGACTGGATGAAAGGGAGAGCACACAGGCAAAGTAAAGCAGAACGAAAGAAAGAAAGAAAGAAAGAAAAAAGAACGAGATGACATGAAGCAAGTACGCAGGGTGCAAATGAGTGTCGAAAAAAAACTTTCAAGGCCAACGCATTGCAACGCTTTCTGCTTGTGCAGGGAAACTGTTCATTCGGATACCCACTTTGTCTGCTTTTGTTTCTTACGAAACAGCACCAATGAATAAGTAAAACTCTGACTGATCCCATCAGATCCGATCGACTCCCTCTGTCCCTCCCTCCCATGCAGGTCGGCCGTGGTCTTCCCGAGGCGTCTCTCAGACACCCCTGGCAACTCCACAGCGACGCCAACGACGGGTCCCTTCTTCCACTCCCGCACGCTGCAACCTGGAGGGGGGGGGCCTCTTCACCAGAGCCTCCCCCATCAGCAAAGCCTTTGGGGTGGCCTCCTTGATGCGGAGGGAGGATCTAAAGTTTCAAATCCGCAGAGAGCGTCTCCGGCTTTGTCGCAGAGTGGAAGTGACCTTCTGGTTTCTCTCCGCTCGCCCCCGACCGGGCTGAGAACCGACGCTGCCTCAGGAGAGAAAGGAAATCCAGCAGCACTCAGAGCACTGCAACAGAACATCAAGAAGAAGCACACCACGCCCACCCATGCTGCTTCGTTCGGTGCTCCTGGGTTGAGGGGGGAGCTCTGGAGCGTTGGAGCGACGGGACCCCTTGGGGTGCCCCCTTTCTCCCAACAGCAGCAGCAGCATTCGCAACCCAGTGACCCGGTTCGTTTGACCTCCACGTCCACGACATTTGTGAGGCGGCAACTGTTCCAAAGTGCCAGGAGTGACAGCCAGGGACAAGAGAACCTTCTTGGCTTGGTCAGTTCTCTCTCTGTCCGTCTGCCTCTTATCTATCTAAACCCAACATATGATCTGTCCATTTGTCAGTGTGGAAAAAAAAACAGAAAAGAAACCTCTTTTCTCACGTCCTTTCGCACTTTTTGTGCATCCCCTTTGTTCTCATTTCTTTTCCCTTCTGGACTCTCCCCCCCTTTGCAGTCCTCTCCCCCCCTGTTTTCTTTCGCTTGTTTGTGCCGACACTCAGACTGGCACTTTTTTTGCGTCACGCTCAATTTTCTGTTCGGGAGATGGGGAGTGACGCGTGTCATCGACATACTGCTCTCCCTCCTGTTAGCTTGTTGGGTTTGCCGCTTTACCACCGTCTCTTCCATGCTCTCTTCCTGCCTGCCTGTATCTCTTCATGCTCTCTTCCTGCCCGCGTGTATCTCTTCATGCTCTCTTCCTGCCTGCCTGTATCTCTTCATGCTCTCTTCCTGCCCGCGTGTATCTCTTCATGCTCTCTTCCTGCCCGCGTGTATCTCTTCATGCTCTCTTCCTGCCCGCGTGTATCTGTGGGCTGCTCCCCCTCGTGAATCCCTCTCGTTTGGTATTGTTGCACCTCCTCTCCTGCCCTCTCTGTCTGTCTGTCTGTCTGTCTGTCTGTCTGTCCGTCTTTCATTGATTCCCTGCCATTGCCTTCCTTGCTTTGCAGTCTGCTACTCAACCGCAGCAAGGGGCCACCAGGGTCCCCTCGACGCCCTCACCCCCGACTTCTCACGGGCCGGTGCAGCTCCAGAGAAGACCATCGGGGAATAGAAGGAGGAAGCTCGAGAAGCTGGTAGAAGAGGGAGAAAGGAGGGGGGAGGGCAGTGTACATGCAGGGGGTGCAGAAGAATTAGACGAAGACGAGGAAGGCGAAGAAACTGCGGGGGAATCAGAGTGTCGTCAAACAAAAGAGGGGGAGAATGAACACGGAAATGGGAGTTCGTCATTCCAAGAACACGCACCGGCTTCCAAGTCGTTGTGTAAGAAAGAGGCCGATTTGAATCCCGACACTCAAAGGGGCCAGCAGAGTTGGAGGCAGTCTGGGAGTCCAGGGATTCCGCCTGTAGAGGAGGACGAGAATGCGTCTCTTCCTCTCCATCTGACAACAACCGAGTCCATGTCTTCATCGACAGGTCTCGGCCGTTCTCTTTCTCCTAAGGCAGAGGGTGAACGAGAGAGCACACAGTCGATGTCGAGTTGCAATCTCGTGACAGATGTTGGTCAGGCAAATTCTGACGACTCGATTTTGCACAGAGACAGACAGGCAGGGGGGTCTTCGGATGATGAACAACCTCAGGCTGACTCTGCACCAACGCAGCAGCAGGAACAGCAGCAGAAGCAGACAATCTTAGAGCTTCCCTTGGTCCCTGCAGAGGAGCATTCATGCGCGGATGACCCCTCCCTCGAGCGCGATCAGTCGCCTTCAACGATTGCCCCTGCTGTCACAAAAGAGACAGCAGACGGTCGGAATCCTTCCGATCCCTCTGAAGTCTCTCGGCGCTCTTCCTCCTCCTCTACCAACGCACTCGCCGCACCTTCGTCTGCGCATGCAAACGACAGACATGCCCCCATACCCCCTGAGAGCAGTTTCCCTCCCCGTGTTCCTGATGACGCGCAGCAAAACGCTGCAGCACAGTCTTCCTCTTTGTCTTCTTCCTCGTCTTCCTCTTCAAACCCTGTGACAGGGCGGACCAGAGATTCCTCTATTTTTTCTCCTTGCCCACCCAAAAGATCGCCTGTGCCGTTCCTTGGCATACGCAAAGAGGGGGGGGGCACGAACACCTTGCAACATTACTCTTCCGGCCGCATTTCGTCTTTCTCTCCTCCGGTCCCAGAGAGCCAGTCCCCAACAGCACAGAGCAGGGGACGGTGTTTCCCTTTGCCTTTGAGTCTCCAGCCGTCCTTGAGACGCGACACATCTGACGATCCTTCTTTTGGCCTCGGGGATGTTCTCAAAATTTTCTTCTCGGGGAAGACCCTCACTGCCAACACCCTCTCCTCCCAGTCCTCCGGCTCTGCATCCTCTTCCTCAGCAGGACCGGCTTCCTCCTCCTCGGGGGCACAGAGAGAGAGGGGGAATGCGAGTGGTCCGCAAAAGTTCCGTCTGAAGACATTCTGCCTGGGAGGTCAGTGGACGGAAAGAGGGAGGGAGGGAGGGAGGGCCGATGAATTAATTCATTAGTTTGGAAGGATAAATAAAATGCATGGGAGGGAACGTTTGGGTAAAGATATATATATGTGAGGCCTTTGAACATTCTCAAGCATCTCAGCTTGCTACTTTTCCTCCCCCCCCATGCACACTCATGTGGGGGGGGAATACGGGGGGTAAAGGATCTGGGGAGCCGCGACCATGTGTGTATTCTTCTAGTCAGACAATGCAAGCTCTGAAGTTGTGCGCTCAATCTTTTGGCATTTTAGGTCAACAATTTTTTCATACTTCTTGCAAACCAAGTTCAGTGCACAGTAGAACCGGTCACGAGTGCTCTTTGTATGTCTCTCTCTTTCTCGTTCCCTCCTCTCTCGCACACACACACGCACTCTTTCCCAGTGCGTGTGTGTGTGTGTGTGTGTGTGTGAACGTCCCCTGTTGGTTCTTGACAAGTGAGTGAGTGCGTGAATGAGTGAGTGAGTGAGTGCAGCCGATGACGATTTCGTGGGGCGTTCGATGATCGGGATGCTTCTCGAGAGATTAGGAGTTCCGAAGCACTCGCTCCATCTGTTTGACTCGGGCCAGGGCCTCATCAACAAGCTGCACGAAATCTTGGCAGATGGGGACGGGGAGAGGGAAAAAGAGAAGAGTGGGGGCAGGGGGGAAGAAGGAAAGGATGAAGAAGTAGTGGAGCTTCGTTGCTTCTTGATTGTGTCTGACCTTGAGGTCTGTTGGTTTTACTCCTCTCTTTGTAAGAAGTTGCCGGCCATGAAGTTTGTTTGTAAGGCCTCCCTCTTCCGATTGTTCCTTTCTGGTAGGGCCCCCCTCTGCTGCTGCCTCTTTGCAGGAAGTTGTCTGCTTTGCTCCCTCCGATGCTCTTTTACAGTCCCCTTTTATTGCTTTACAACTGGCAGAATGTGTCCGCCCTGTCTGCCTGCCTTGCTTGACTGCAATTCAATGCAGTCAGTCCACTCCAATTCATTCCGTAGCGCGGTCATACAAGCAATGTCCCTTCCCTTCCCTCGACACATGGATGGATGGATGCAGATGCCCGACGGGTCCGGGGAGGACGTCGGGAGGGCGATCCGGGATTTATCTCGAGGGGGAGGAGCTGCAGGGGATGGGGGAGGAAAGGGAAAGGGAACAAAATTCGATGTCTCGACGTCCTGGAGGGTCCTTGCCAGTGCGCAGGTGGGTGGGGAGTTTGCCGTCTGTCTGCCTGTCTGTCTGTCTGTATGTATGTATGTATGTCTCTTTTTCTGTCTGTTTCTAGTTTCTCTGTGTGATTCCCTCTCTCTCTGTGGAAAGGCCTTCCATCCATTGGGCGGGCGAGGTGCCGGTCTTGTGTTGCTCGTCTTGACTGTACAGAATCCCTCCCGGCAGGAAGGAAGGAGGGAAGCGGTTGTCAGACGGAGTGAAGAAGAATTGCTGTGTGTGTTTGTGCCCTGGATGAAGAAATACAATGCATTTCTCTTCCTCTCTCTCTCTCTCTCTCTGTGTGTGTGTGTGTGTGTGTGTGAGGGGCGTGCAGGCCCGACGCGACATAGAAGAAAGATGGGGGCCGCAGGTTTGCCCGATGTTCGATGAGATCGTCGAGAAGCCGCTCTCTGCAAAGGGGATGGCAAGGACGATCACGTCGCTGCACAAAAAAGTGATGAAGCGGGTGGCGAGCATGAGTGCTGGGGGGACGACGACGTGAATGTCTGTCGAGGCGGGCGGGCAAGGGGGGGGCTGGGGTGTGTGTGGGGAGGGAATGAATATATGGATGGGGTTGTGGGCAGATTCTGCTGCTTGATTCATTTCGTCCTGCATGTCTCACTTCTTTCTTCTTTTGTCCTTCTGCATGATTCCTGTACTCCTTCCTTGCTGTCTTTCTCTTTCTTTCTGTCTGTCCCTTAATTCTCTTTCTTCGTGCTTACCTTCTCTTCCACGCCGTAAATGTATGAATGGAGGGTGCTGGCTGGCTGGCTGCCTGATAGACGTTGACGATGACGAACTGTTCTTCCATGCCGAGTGTGGTACTACCGCCCAGCCGGCCGAGCAATTTTTTCTTTCACTTCCTCTGTTCCTTCCTTTCTCCCTTCAGTCTGTGCGATGAGTGAGTGATTCATGGGCCTGAAGGGTAGGTGCCATGAGATGAGTGAGTGAGTGCGTGCAGGGGGGGGAGGGGGAATGCATGCAGACGTGCATGGCATGACGCCATGGCATTCGTGTCAATCCACTGTCTCGCCTGCCTGACGAATTCTTTCTTTATGCTGTATTTTTGGGGCCTGTCCCACTCTTCTGTGCTTTCTCTTGTTTGACCACAGGGCAACAGCGCCTGCGTGCCCATCTGTCGATATGTCTGCCTGACTGTCTTTTTTGTGTTCTCTCTTCATTCAAAAAGACAGATCCCTTGACTGATGGTGGAACGAGGCGCTTCACAGAAAGGGAAACAGCGCTCGTCTGTCTGCCGTCCAGATTTCGAAAGGCGGCGGCTAGACGTTGCACAGAAAGGGGCCATGGGAGGCAACACAGAAAGGAGCAAAACAAGGTTGGGCCTGCCTGCCTGCCATGAAGGCAAGGAAGGAAGAGAAATGAATAATCACGCGGGAATGAAGGGATGAAGAAAGCAGACAGTCTCAGACAGACCGGCAGAGCCTGTGCGTGATCACCTTGCGATGAATGGGGGGCCCGGTAAGATGATGTGTCTTCATGTGGGGGTGTGACTCAATCAATCAATCAGTCAAAGTAAGTGAGTGTGTCAGTGAGTGAGTGAGTGAGTGAGTGAGGCAGGAAATTGGCTCAGAATGCCTTGCTGAACAGCGGAAGGAATCCTATCATCTTTCCTTCTATCTTTTTTTCCCTACCTTTCTCTGCCTGGCGCTCCACTTCTCTTTCCTCTTCGTGGCTTTCTTTTTTCCGCTCTTTCTTTGCTTCTGTCTCTTTCTTTCTTTTCTTTCTTTCTTTCGTTCGTTCGTTCGTTGTTTCTTTTCTTCTTTTCTTTCTTTCATCTTTTTTTCCCTTTCCTTTCCTTTCTTCCTTCCTTCCTTCTTTCCCCCCTTCCTTCCTTCCGTTCTTCCTTGCCCGCTTACCCTCGCCAATGTTTTGTGTTCGTGTGTCCACCTATGAGATGAACTTCGGGTCCGATGTGTTGACGTCTAGGTCCATGTGACCAGTCATGCCGATGGCCTCCGGGGGGGGTTCCTTTTCCTTTTGTTGGTCTTTAGCTCCAGGAATTATTCTCAGGGTGGGAAGGGAGGAACAAAGAACGTGCTTCATTCATTATTCTTATTTTCTCAGCTGGGCCTGCTCTTGTGCGGCGTCATTCTTGTTTGTGTTTTTTTCCTTCCTGCTTTGTTCGTCGATTTCGCGCATTCCTGAAGCAAAAAATACAGGCGGTCACGTGAAACCACCACCAGACTTTGCCTGCCTTACTCTACCAATAAAATGTATTCAGACTGAACTGTTTCATTTGGCCGCCCGCTCCTACAGCGAAAAGATCTTTCCCTTCCATTTTTTCTCGTTGAAGAACTTCGTGTTTCTCCTTTGCATCCATCCGTCTTCTCTGTCTGTCTGTCAGTCGGAGGGGTTCGATGAAGGCTGTCCAGGGCTGCATGGCTTTGCAAGAAAGCGTCGGTTGTCCGTTTGTTTTCCTGCATCGTTCCTTGCGTCAACCGCGCAAAACTTCGAAAGAAAAGGCAGAGGTATGAGGTATCGCTTTGAGAGAGAACGGACTCACTCACTCACTCAAAGAACAACAACTGCAGCTGACTGAGGGGAAAGAAGGGCCCCCCAATTCGGAATTTGTCAATCCATCAAAAGGGTCCGGCCCCCGAAATGATGAAACTAATCAATGCGAGAAGAATTCGTCTCAGCAGAAGGATTGGAACGAATTTCAAAAAAAGGGGGGGAAAGGCCGACACGCAGGTGTGCGCGTTTGCATGCATGATGCTCTCAAGGGTCGCTTGCAGGCGCCTTTTTGACTTTCTCTGTGTGTGTATGCGTGTACCTAGCTGGGGGCGCGGGTTTGGTGGTGTCAGAAAAAGTACAGAAAGGGGTTGGGCGAGGCGGAGGTGAGGTTGCACTCTTGCTCACACAAACTAGCTCTTGGAAGGTGCATAGATTGTTGACTGACTTTGTTCTTGCTTGCTGTTCTTTCGTTGCTGCTGGAGTGTGACTTGATTGATCTAAATTGGTCCCTCTGTCAATCAATCAGTGCTTCTTTGCAGGTGTTTCCTCCCTTCCTCCCTTGCTTCCTTCCTTCCTTCCTTCCTTCCTTCCTTCCGACCCTGTCTATCTCTCTGATGGAATGCGAGCGACATATGGATGGGTGCTTGTTGACGACCTGAATGGACTGACTGCTTCTTTCTTTCTTCCTCGCTTTCATTATCAGTCAGCTTCCTTCCTTCCTTCAGCCCGGGGGGACTCTGGGGGGGAGGAGTCGGGGGGTGTCCGGCTCGCCCCGCTGTCCGTTTAATTATGTTCTTTGTTGAGGTCGGAAAGAGGATTCCTCCCTGTCCGTCCGTCGATCTTCTCATTTTTCGTTGAAGCGTTCGCCGACTTATTTCTCCATCTAAAATCGCTGACTGGGTCTGAACTGACTGACTGACTTACTCCCACCTCGTCATGCGTCTTGTGGAGATCCTGTGCAAAAGGGGGCTCCACCGGTTAAATTAAAGTAGACAGTCTGTGAATGAGTGGGGCTTCTCTCTCTATCCATTCTTGAGCCTTGATTGTTCAAGTAGAGGGGAATTTGTACTTAGCGTGATCGACCGAATTTGGAAAGTGACCTGGGGGAACTATCCCGATCGATTGATCAAATGACTAGCTCGACTGGGCATGAGTAAGTGAGTGGGCGTCGTGATCGGTGACACGAGCAGAATGTTTTCTCTTGCTTCCTCCCTCTCAGGATCCTTTTATTCCCTCCTGATGTCTGTATGCTTATTCATGCTTTTTGGCTTCAGGAAGCAGGTGTCATGTTTCCCCTCTCGTCTAAACCTCTAGCCAAATCTGATTGATTGCGTGTCGTGATGGGGGCAACAAAGTGTGGGGGTCGTTCTCAACTACTCCGAGTCGGTACTTAACATGTACCAGTGGACGGTTTCTATACGTGGAATACCAAATCAATGAACGATTAAAAATCAATGAATGAATCATTTGAAGAAAGTTGACGTTCTTCCATGAGTTGAAGCTACAGTAACTTCAAAATTCAAATACAATGCGAACTTTGTGTTTCTAACTGCTAGTCCAAGTAGGGAGTCTAATGGAGAGACATCTTCTACTACCAGACCTACTACTAATTGATAATCCAAAGGGCGCTTTAAGCGCCTCTTACAGAGGGTCTCACCCCTTAGTTATTTTTTAGTGAACTTTTCACCTATTTTCACCTGTTACGGCTAGTTCAATGTAAATTTGCGAAAGGGATTTGTTTATGGAGGGGTTTTACTGGAGAAAAAGCCAACAGAATTTTTTTTGTATTGCTAATAATTTGTAAGAGTTTTTTTATCTTCATCTATCTCTGTTCCTAGCCCTGTTCTCCTCATAATGTATGATAATACCATGTAATGCCATGATCAAGCTTGCGTTCAGCTAGCTTGGGTTGTAGTAAAACAGATCTTCAAACATATTCTAGAATATTCTTAAATATTCTAGGACTGGTAAGGATTAGAGTTTGCATAAGTTTACAATTAGTAAGTGCCAATTACTTCACGCTGAGTGCCAATGAGTGCCTTAACTAGCCTTAACGAAGAGCATCTCAGTTTATTTACTATATGACATTGGATGTTTGCCTTATGGAGAGAAAAATCATTGGTGTATGCGCTTCCGTAGTGGGTCTGCGACCACGAAAACACATAAGTCCCGAAAGGCTATATGAAGCTCTTTTTAGAGCTCTTTTGTCTTTTTCATTATTGTGCATACTTTCGCATTCAAAAACGAAAAAAAGCTATATAAACGATAATAGACAATTTGTGCTCACCGGCTTTAACTAGCGTTGTTAGTGGTTTAGGATTTGGCGTCGCTGAATCAATCGCTGAATCTAAGATTTAACCCTCAATCATCATCATCATCATTAACTGCCTCCATTCAATTCAATTCAAAATGAAATAAATCAATTCAATTCAATTCAATTCAATTCATCGCACGCTTTTCCCTTCCTTTCTCCTTCTTCCTTTTTCGGTCCAGTCTTCCCTTCCACTCTCCCGGACGAGTCACCGCCTCTCAACTTTGCTTTCCTGCTCCTTCTCCACCTGCCTCACTTCCATTTCCCCTCACTCCACCTCCAGTGGCACCCCCTCCTTTTTGCTCCTCCCTGTCCTCTCTGCCTATTGTTTAAGCAGCCTGCGGACCAAGTTACAGTGTTCCTCATGGCGCTTCTTTCTTCTTCTCAGCTTCTTCTCTCTCTCTTCCTCCGCCCATCTATTCTCGTTCTGCTTTTTCCTTCCTATCCCCCCCGCAGAGAGAATGTGGAAAGGGGGAGCAGCAGTCAAACAGTAGTCAGGCCTCAGGTAGCAAATTGGGGAACGGAGAGAAAGGTACAAGGAGAGGGAGATATGCTGCTAAGCCTCCCCCCCCCTGCAGCCAAGCCTCTCCAGAGTTTTTTTACTTGGATCCGTCTCTTTTGTCTGGGGTAGAGAGGAAGAATCGTAGAAAAGGAAGGGGGAAGAAAAGAAGAGAAAGCAAGATGGCAGGCGTCGCATCCCAAGAGTCTCAGCTGGATCAGCTGGGAGAAGCAGGAGGCTCGGTTACTTCGGAGACGGAGTGGGAGGTGGTGCAGATGTTAGATACCTGCATCAATGAAGAGGGGCAGAGGCAGGATTATGTGGATTGGGGCCCTGCTTTTTCGTATTTGTGGGAGTTGGCAGATAATTTGAAGCATTCGGAAGAGTTGAGAAGAGCTTCTTGGAGAGAGAGAAAGAAGGTGGCAGAAAGGAAGGTTTTGGCCATAATTAGGGCCCGGGATGGGAGAGTAAAGATTGTTACCCTGAATGTCTCCAGCCTGAAGGCCAGGGAAGAGGATGGTTCCCTCGCTCATTGGCTGAATGACATTAATTGCGATATTGTGATCTTGACAGAGACGTCAGAGGTCATGAGGGACGTTTCGTGCGAGGGGTGGAAGGGAAAGAATTTTAGTCACAGAGAATGGTACCGGCGGCAGTTAGGCACACATAAGGCAGCGCATGACAGGGAATTGAGAACTGGGGGAGTTTGTATGTTAGTTTGAGAAGAAAGATGGAGCGAATTGAAACCTGAAATCTTGCTGGTCGGCCCCAGTATAGTGGAAACAAAAGTTCTCTTGGGGGGTTCTAAAAGGGTTCACATCTTTTGCGTCTACCTGCTTGGCTCCTGGTCAGATCACAGAGACAGCAAGGTCTCTGACCTTTTGAGTAACCTTTATGGGGGGGTCCCTCTGGACGTTTAACTTGATAGAGTAGTGGTTGGGGACTGTAACATGCATACAGGCTCTCTTTTACCCGAGAATCTTCTCTGGTCCCGTACAGATCTCGTCTTTCCACCCAATAAGTCTAGTAGCAGTGAGGAGCCTTTTGAAGGGGGAGGCAATGGAGATGGTGGTGTTGTGGGGGAGGGGCCCGAAACTGAAGCAGACAGACCGTTGTTCGAATGGTCCTCTGAATGCACACAAGAAGTCAAACCCTGCGGAAAGAATTTTATTCAGCTCTGCAGCGACTCGAACCTTGTCTTCCTGAACGGATTAAAAAGAAAGGTGGGTGGAGCGGCGCGGCGGCGCGAGCGCGGCACCGGCGGCCGGCAAAGCCTGTACGCATTACTCCAGACAGTTGCAGATGCCAAAGCCCACCTCCGTCATAGATTATCTGTTGGCTGACCCCTCTGTTGTTGAGAGGATCGCTGATTAGAAGGTTGAATTTGATGGCATTCCCTCCCCCGACCACGCATCTGTCTCTTTTTCCCTCTGCCTTTCTCTAATCGAACCAGAGCAAGAAGACGCCCTTCTGTCCCACCAGAACCTCTCTGAATACCCTTCGCTCTTCTGTTCTAACCGATCTACCCCCATATTAGATGAAGAGCTTGCACCGTTGGCAGCTGCAGTCAAAAGTTTTGCAGAACAGCGCTGGCCAGGTCTATAGGAATATCATAACCAGATTGAGCCTTTTGTGGAGCCGCCTGTCCCTCCTCCCCCTCCTGAATCCCCCCGCCCTTTCTCTTCTGACCCCTCTGACTCGCCTGATCCCCTCTTTTCCCTGCAAGGGGGAGCCAAAGACAGTCGCGCTTGCCTCTTCAGATTAATTTTATCCAGAAGTGGTCTCGACTGCTCGTTGGGCCTGTGAAACCGAAAAAGGACGGAGCAGGATTTAGGTCGGGGGTCAAGCATAGAACGAAAGAGGCTTGGTTTGATAAAGAATGTAAGTCCATGCAAAAGGAAGTGAAGGAGGCAGACCGCGTTTGGAAGTTGGTAAGAGATGTGGGTAGGAGAGGGTTGGAATTCGATCGCCTTTAAAGACTACTCCGGGTCTGCCGTAGCCGTTTTAAATGCAAACAAGCTGCGTAAAAGAAAAAACAAGCACAGAGAGTTCAAGAAAAACTCCTCAAGGATCCTCTCTCCCTTTGAAAAAGGGAGAAGAAAGCCGCCTCGTCGGCTGGTGGTGTATCACGCCCATCCCCCTGCATATTTTTAAACCATTGGGTGGGTGTTTTTGAAGATTTAAACGAGGAGCCTCTCCCTTCGGTCCATCCCCCTGCCCCTCCTCCCTTCCACCCCTCTGCTCTGCCCTTCTCTTTTCACCAGATCTCTTCCCACCTGAAGAAAATGAGCAAGAAGAAAGCTGCTGGCCTTGAAGGCATCTCTCTTGCACAGCTAGATCTCTGCTTTGCTGAATCTGCCCTCTCCTAGGCCCTCTCCCACTTTTTACTTTTTGTTTTATTTAACCTGATGCATATTCATGCTTGCTGGCCTCCTTCATGGAATGTTTTACGCATTTGTCCAGTTCTAAAAGGCCCTGCTTCCCCCTCTCCTAACGAATGGAGAGCAATCCATGTTGTGAACCCTTTTGCAAAACTTTTTGGCCTCCTGATGCACTGCCGTGTGCGTCCCCAGGTCCGTCTTGACTTCAGACAGCTGGGGTTCCGTGAAGGGGTGGGAATGAGGGAGGGGGTTGGAGCTCTTGCTTCTGTTGTCTCTTCATGCAAAAAGAAAAGAAAGGCTCTGTTGGCAGGCTTTGTTGACTTTTCAAAGGCGTTTGACACTGTGCTAAGAGTAAAGTTAATTCAGAAACTGAGAAATGAGGGCGTGAGTGAGGCAGATATCTGCATGATCTGTGAAATATACAGAGAGGTATGGAGCAAGGTTGACGGTGACTCTCTACGTTTTTAGGAGGGCGCTAGAGTGAAGCAAAGGGATGCCCTTTCACCTATTCTTTTTCTTCTGTACATAAATGATCTCCTCCGTGTGTGTTCTGCAAGCAAGAGCGAGGTAAAGCATACCAGTGAGGCAGTCGAGCGAGAGCGGGCAGACGTAGAAATGGAAGCGGGCAGTGGAGAGGAGCTAAAGAGCGAGCCGGAGCCAGTTTTGCTGGATGATTGTGTCCTGGACAGTTTGGGGTATGCTGACGATCTTTGTTTTCTTGTCTATTCCGTCTCAGACCTTCAAAAGAAATTCTCTGCTCTCGAGAAGTATTGTTAAGAATGAAGACTTACAGTCAATCTGAAAAAGACAAAGATTCTCCGCCTGTCTGCCTCTGCATTTGGGGAAAGCTCCGGTTTGGTGGTGTATGAAGGGAAAATGGTTGAATGGGCAATGGAATATAAGTATCTGGGGTGTCTGTTCTTTGAGTCAGACGGGGGATGCCTCAGTGAGATAGTTGAATCGCATATTTCTGTGGCCTCCCGCACCCTGGGGGCTGTGTTTGGTCTGATTGCCAGCATGGGTCTCCTCAGTGTAGATGCACAGAAAACTATTTTTAGAGCGTGTTGGTCCCCTGTCGCACTGTCCTGCCTCAAATGCTTCCCTCTTCGTGATGCCAATCTTCTTGCAATCGATGCTTTGCAGCTCCGTTTTGCATGCTGGTCTGGCCGTCTGTCTGCTCGCAGCCTTCGTTTGCCCTCCCTGTGTATTTTTGGCCTACTTTCTGCAAAAGCCCTACTTTGCTCTAGAGTGGTCAACTGGTGGTGCTCGCTCTCGCAAACTATACACACTGTTCCCGCTGCAATGCTGTGTGCCTGGAAGAGAAACAGTTGTTCAAAGTTTTTGAGAGCCTCCTTGCGGCTGCTTCGTTGGACTGGTCTGGATTTTGTTTGTTCGTTAGAGGTGGGAGTGCCGCAATACCCTGGCACCAGCGGGCAGCAGTGACGGAGAGTTCAAGGCATTGGCTTTCTCTTCTTTAAGGGCAGAGCTAGACATGCAGTTGCGGAAGAGGTCTGCACGCGGCGGGCGGGGGCTATCGCTTCTTCACATTTCCCTCCTCTGGCTAAGCTCATCCCCCTTCAATAAGCTTTTCCCTCCTCTCATCACATGTTTGTGTTTCTTTTTTGCAACAAATCTGCCTCTGGTCTCTACTCCTTTTCCGCCCTCCCTCGATCTGCTCTTATAGTAACCGACGGCTCTTTATTCGGTTTCTTACGTCTGCTCTCATTTAACCCACAAGGCGAAAGCAATGCTCTGTTTGTTGAATATAGCGACCACAGAATCTGTGTATATGATTCTTGTATTCGGTATGTTGATGACTTCATGCATAGACTTTCTTCATGTGCCAAGTGACTGGATGAAAGAGAATTCCTGCACTACCAGGTGACTGCCTGGCTAAGCTGGAATCCATTAATTCAAATGATTGTAACTGTCCACTCCCTAGTGCAAATACATCTGAACTCTTTATCCGTAATGTCATTCAATCGCTTCTATGCTCATATCCAGCCTGTTTCTTTGATGTCTGTCTCCCAATTCTAGAAAGTGATTAACTGATCAACTCCACCGACGACTTAACAAACAATAACCATGCATGTATGTGCCGCCCAGGAGCTTAGCGCTCCAACTGGGGTTAGGCATCCTCTAATTAACTAACTAACCAAAATGAAACTAAACTTTTAGACTGAACCAAATGTATGTAACATCATTATCAATCATCATCATCATCATCATTATGACGTAAAAAAATAATAGGCGATATGAACTAGTCCTTAGACTCCTTACTGCTTTTATGATCGACATCTCACGAACGCCCGCGCTTGCCTTGACACGTGCATGGGAGGGGGGAGCCTTTGGGCCTTTAATTTATCTGACGCAAGCAAGCTTGCGAACGGCCCCGGAAAGCAAGAAAAATGAGAATTACACGATTGACGCACGCCAGCCAGCCAACCGGGCGGTCGTACCAATCCCCCCCCCCCCGCGGAAAAAGCCGCGGAACCCCCCCTTCCCCGGAAAAAAAGCCTAGGGGTATGCTCTAACGCACATATGGCGCAAATTCAGCCTTTCCGCGGTCGCTTTCCGGGGCCACCTATCTGATGCATGCATGCATGGCGACAGGTTCACGCTTTTCTTAACTATTTGAGCGGAATCTTTCCGAGGCCTTTTTTGGCCTCAAAAAGCGAAGCAGGGGACACTTACAAAACAGAAATACCCCAGCCCACGCATGCATGCATGCATGCAGTGTCTTTCACCAAAAACCCGGCCCTGAAAGGCTGATTTGCGCCATGCGTGCCTGGGTTTCAGCTTATCCCCGGGCTTTTTTCCCGGCGGGGGGGGGGGAGAAAGTTCCGCGGC
>JAHBMJ010005754.1:11689-30015 GCA_018398765.1 Chromera velia | reverse complement strand
TGTTTTGTAAGTGCCCCCCGCTTCGCTTTCCGGGGCCACTGCGCGCGCGTGCGTCAGCGCCCGCACACGAGATCATGCAGGTCGATCGAGATCAGAGACGCCTCTTTTGAAGCCCTACAACCCATGCAAGAAAAAAGAGCTGGCCGGCTGGAATATTTTCGAAGCGGAAAAGAACGTACTGTCCCACATTCTCCCCATGACAGGCACTGGCTTATATACTGAACTCTCCACTCCAATTCTGTGTGGTTCCCTGAATGACTGTCGGGAGCTTTTCAGGAC
The DNA here is from genome assembly GCA_018398765.1 of Chromera velia. Taxonomy (NCBI): domain Eukaryota; family Chromeraceae; genus Chromera; species Chromera velia. The sequence continues at coordinate 29,736 of JAHBMJ010005754.1, read as the reverse complement.
TTTTGACCTCAGTGAGGCAGATCTGACACGATGGAGGAGGTCCAGGGTATAGAAAGGCTGCAGGAACTGTACAATCTTTCGTGCAGTGAACTGACATTTCCCGAGAAACTGCAGCACAAACTGAACTTTGAGCGTGTGCTCTCCGCATTGGATGATTCTGAAATCGATGAGAAGTGGATTGTCATCGCAGTAAAGTTTTTGTCTCAAGTAGAGACAGACGCGGAAACTGATTTCAAGCAGAGTCTCTTGAGGGTTATTGAACGTTTCCTTGCCTTCACTCCAAATGACGCTGGCAGGCATCGTTTTGTTTTGAGACTTGTTTGGTATGTTCTGCTTCAGTATGCAGCAGTGTCGAGAATGGCTGTCTTCAAGGCCAATGAGTCTTCTTCCTCTTCCTCCACTTCAAGCTCGGGATCTTCAGGTGGGGGATCCAGCTCATCCTCCTCTGCCTCTAGCAGCTCTTCGTCTCAAGAGCAGCCGGGGAGGGGAGATCGGGGTGTGTGTGGTGAAGAAGAAATAATCATAAAAGCCCTGAGGAAGATCAGACAAAAGACAGAGCCTTGGTTTTGGTGGGCTCCCAGCATTTCTGAGGGAAACCCGCCTCCGATGTTGGTCTCTTCCATTCTTCTCCGCCTCCCCTCTTCCGCCTTGCTGGCGGTACTTTCTCTGCTGCATGACGGAGTGAAAAAGAAAGAAACCGTTGACATATGTAAACTTCCTGAGATCGATCTCGTGCGCAGTTGGAGGACATCTGCGTTCCACGAAACAAATTTCGTGGAGGACACGAACAGTGTTCCCCCGTTCCTTTTGGGTTTGGAAAGTGCAACAGATACGGTCGCGTCTGCTGGATTTTGGGGGGCTGGGTTACAGCAGGCCATTTGTATCATGCCAATGCTGGTGCTGTTGTTGGCGCGGAGGGGGGCACCTGAGCTAGTCGAACTGCTACATCCTGGGGGGGGGGCATATGAGAAGGAGTATCACTGGATTATGCAAATGGGTATGTTCACCAGCATGACTTCGATCATTAACCCAGATGGTCGCTCTGGGCTGCAGCTGACTTTCTCCCTTGTGAGCAATCTTCTGCGCGGTGCCCTTGGTGTGTTTCCGTCTTCTCTGTCTTCCCCTTCTTCTTCTGTCGAGTCGTCAATTCCCCCCCTTGCAGTCCACAGTCGTCAAGGGAGGGTGGGGGAAGTGAAGTATTCCGATTTTGATGCCGTTCTGTGGGGACGAATTCTGACCGACTTGATCCTTTCCCACGCATCCGATTCGTCCAAGAAGGCACTTGCCTTCCTCCTCCTGTCCCCTCTATCCCTCCATGCCCACGCAGTCTCTCTACTGCCCGCCGCTCTTCCCTTCCTGCAAAGATTGCGCCAGCAGATAGAACCCTTTTGGACCCCCCGAGAGGATACTCTTTCTCTGACTGCCTCCACATCCAGCAGCAGCAGTAGTAGTAGTGGTAGCAGTCAGAGTGGGTTTGTTGGGGGGAGCACTCTTCCCAATCCTTTCGTTCGTTTCCTCTACCGAAAGTTGGCAGTGAGTCAAGAGGACCAGCATGCAGCCTCGTCAAGTTCCTCCTCTGCAGTGACGAAGCAAGCGAAGGCAAAGAAGCCTGTCGTGGAGAGGGGGGGGAGGCCCACGTTCCCTCACCCCGTCGGTCTGGTGGGTCTGGAGAATTTGGGGAACACGTGCTACCTGGCAGCCTTCCTTCAGGTACGTGCGTGCGTGCTTGCGTGCGTCGTTTTTGTCAAACACTTGAGAGAAATGAAAGAGGGAGACTGAGGGAACAAAAGGGTGGTGATGGGAAGAGAGGAGCAGGGAGAGGGAGACAGGGGAAAGGAACGGAACGCGGCAATTGTCCTGCAAGGAAAATTTGCAAAATATCTCTCCTTCACCCCCATCCAAGAGAGTCCTCCTAGCTGTCTTTCGTGTGTGCCCCGCTTTTTCTCTCTTTGCGGGCGCGGTGAGTTTATGCGCTGTGTGTATCTATTTTGGGTGAGTACAGTCAAGGAGCTGCTGTTGAGTCTTTTTATGTGTGCCTGTCCTCTCCGTGTTCTTCTGCGTCCTTTCTCTCTTCCTTCCTTCCTTCCTTCCTTCCTTCCTTCCGTCCTTCCTTCCTGCAGAGTCTCTTCTTGACCTCAGGGTTCAGCGAGGGCCTGTTGGGGATGCCGGGACCCTCCCCGAGGGACCTCCCTCTGGAGACGCTCCCGGCCCTGGAGGCAGACTTCGCCGTGCTGGCTGCTGAGAAAGCGGGAGAGGAGCCAGAGGGGGAGGACGGGGAGAGCGACCATCAGAGACAGGAGGCACGATTGCAGAGACAAGAGCAGGGGGTGCATGGGGGAACAGGTGCGTCGTCGTCTGCAGTTTCTGCCCCTGCCTCCTCGACGCCTGCCCCCTCAGGTGGCTTGTTGGGACTGGACTCTCTTGACTTCTCGCATTTGTTCAGCCGAAATGCTGCACAAGGGGGGGGTGGGGGTATTGGGGAAGTGCAGATGGGAGGAGCAGAAGAAGGAGCAGGGTCGTTGAAGCGTCTCCACCCTGAAACGGCAGCAGTCTCTTCTGTCTCGGGGCGAGGGTCGCGGGAGGGTTACTTCTTGCAGCATGGAGGAGAAGTGGTGGGGGGGAATGGATCTTCCTCGTCGTGCGGAGTTCGTGTAAAGGACGCTCTGCTGGGAGGAGAGGGGGGAGGAGGGCAGTCCACATTGTGTGCTGAGAAGAAGGGTGGAATTTCTCCCTTTGTGTCGAATTGGTCGCTTGGGAGGGCTCTGAGTGGGCTTTTGGCTGGGTTGTTCTACTCGAACAGAAAGTCCCTCAACCCACAAGAAGTGGCGACTCTGACGCCTTTTGGTCTGGGGGGGGCGCAGCAGGTACGTGAGTGTGTGATTCATTCATTCATTCATTCATTCATTCATTCATTCATTCGATCATTCATTCATTCATTTAAATTACTGACTGCTTTGTTGGAGGTCTCGGGAGAAACCCCAGCCTACCACAAATGCCGACTGTGTCTTCTGTCTGAATTGCCCTGAAGAGCGACTGACGCGACAGTGTGGACTCACTCGAGAAGGATGAGTGAGGTCTCTCTCATATGTGGTTCAGAACGGGATGAAGAGTGGGGTCTTTGTCCATCTTTTCTGCGTGCTGCATGTACAGACAGCCACTTTTTCAGTCATGTGGCCATTTTTTTTTTGTTTGTCAGGATGCGTTCCGAAGCCTGGCGGAGGGCGCCTTGTCTGTTTTCCACCCCCTTTCGTTTTACCCCTGTATCCGTTTTTCTTTTGCACAATGCGCCCGCCTTCGGACCAAAATTTGAAAACAGTTGATGAACTGGTTGAGCATACAATTTAGAAAAGAAAGGATAGAAACCTCATAATTTCTATCTGTGTGACCGAAAATTTCCCTCCCGTCCCATCCTCCTACCTGCCTGCCTGCCTGCCTGCCTGCAGGACACGACGGAGGTCGCGAGGTGGCTGCTTGACCAGCTGGGGGGCGAGGCAGAAGGAAGCGTGCCGAAGAATGCGTTTGGCGGTCGCTGGCGCTGTGACTTGTCGTGCTGCATCTGCAAGCACCGTGAGAGCAGGGAGGAATACTTCGCAGACGTTGCCCTGCCAGTAGAGACTCCCCATGGGCAGACACAGAGCCCCGGCAGTGGGAATGAGACCAAGGAAGGGGCCGTTGCTGCTGCAGCTGCAGCGATTGCTTCTTCAGGGGGATTGAAGGGTCGGTCTGTCAGTCGGCAAGCGTGTTACGTTTTCTTTCTTTGCTGACCCGGGCTCTGCATGTTTTTCGTGAAGTGTATTTTCCTTCCACCTTCCGCTGTCTCTCTTGAGGGGTCTGACAACAAACAAACAGGCCTTGTACAAGCACAGGTGCCTGGCAGCTTTCGTTTTGTGTCGGTTTTGTCGGGTCAGGAGGCTGGCTTCCTTCTTGACTCCGCTGGAGCATGAAAATCAGTCTCCTTTTTCAACACTCACTTGTTTTTTCTGTTCCTCTTCCTTGTCTCGCTCTGCTTTTTCTGCTGGTGGCAACAGTGTCTTCTTTCCTGACTCTGTTCTCTCTCTCTCTCTCTCTCTCACACACACACACACACACACACAGAGAGAGAGAGAGAGAGAGAGAGAGAGAGGAGGGAGAGAAAGTGGGCGACTGACGATGGGTGCTCAAAGCAGACTTCTCGAATGAATCCTCCGTCCAACACAAAAGAAAGACACGTACGTATCCATTCCTTTCCTTTACTGATTAGTCTGCCTGCCTGCCTTCCTGCCTGCAGGTGGGGGTCCTCCCGCTCGTAAAAGTGAGGGGGGGGGGAAGAGAAGTGGGGGCAGTAACACTAACGCTAGTTCTTCGACGAGTCGGGCCCGTGGAAGCGGGCAGCAGCAGCCTGGGTCACGAGGGGGGCGTGGGGGGGCAGGGGAGTCGGGGGGGACACGGGGGGGCTGTGGCGTGACCTCGGCTCCCTCTTCTTCTTCTTCTTCGTCTTCGTATTGGTGGCAGTCAGGGGGGGGGAGGGGGGAGATGGGGCCTCCGGAAGAGGAAGAGGCCGCCAACCTGGCTTACGAGACGGCAGACAGCGACGCGTTCCTTCAGGGCACCACCCCCCCGCCCTCGGATGGCTTTCCCTGTGTGCCTGCGTCGGGCAGTTCATCCGATGCTGGTTTGAATGACGATGCAGAGGCTCTCTCGGGCATTGACCCTCATGAACCGAGGGGATTTGATTTTCGTAGTCACAGAGGGGGGGAGCTTGAAGGAGATGAGGAGGAGGGGGGGTCGATGCCCTCGTCGGATTCCAATCGTGGAGGGGGGGTTGAAGGGGGGTCGACTGAGAGAGGAGAGGGGGAAGGGGGTGACGGGTCGAGCTTTGTGGAGCTCGTAGATCCGCCTGATGGTTCAATGGGGGGTGATGCCGTCATGCGCAGTCATCATCAGCCAACCAGCCAGCAGAATGTCGGGTTCAGTGTGCATGCTGAAAGTCCCTTTGACGAACCCGTTCTTGTTGGTGAGGAAGATGGGGGGGCGGTGCAGAATGAAGAGGTGATGGAAGTCTGGACGTCCCCTGAAGAGGAGGGACATGTCGGGGGGGGAGAGGGGGCGGGGGACGCAGGATTTTATTCGCCTGAGCATCGGTCGTTTATGAAATCAGCAGACAATAATGCCCTTTTGCCGTTTCTTCAACTCGATGCTAGTGCAGGGGGAGGGGGGGATCCGAACAGCAGAAGGCTGACACAAGAGGAAAAGCAGACGCAGGAAGCTGTTGCTGCGAGTTTGGTTTTGTCGATGGCATCTGCCTTTTCCCAACAGCAGCAGTCAGCAGGAACAAATGTAGCCGCAGGGCCTGCACCCAAAAAGCCGGTGGGAGGGGTGACTATGCATATTTCTGAGAAGCGTACATCGGTATCTTCACTTCTGCACAGTTTCTTGAAGCCAGAGGGGTTGCAAGATTACACATGTGATGGGTGCAAGCGGAAGGGGGGGTGTAGCAGGGAGTATAAGATCGTGGAGGCACCGAACCATTTAATCATTGTGCTCAACAGATTCTCTTTTGACCCCGTCACGATGAGTCAGAGGAAACTGTCCCATTTTGTTTCTGTTGACAAAACCCTCTCCATCACCCTCACTGCCCCCACAGGAACAGAACAGGAAGACGCCGCTCAGGCCACAACAGGCCCACAAGGGGCCAACAGAGGGGAGACGGCAAGCAGCAACCCACCCCCCGTCTCTGCCTCCTCTGCCAGTGCGGCAACGGCCGAGACTGCCACCGCTCCCGCCCAGAGAAACCCCAGGCCCCCCGTGCCAAAAGCGCACTACTCTCTGTACGGCGCGATCGTGCACCAGGGTGCAACCCCGTACTCTGGACACTACTATACAGTGGGCAGACGCAGCGGTCCTGTGACAGGCACCGCTGCTGATTCTGAATTGTCTGACTCCTCCGGGCCATGGCATGTCTTCAATGATTCCGTCGTTTCTCCCTTTGACCCTGCCCGTCTGGATACAGACCTGAACGGTCATGCGACTGCGTATGTTCTCTTCTACAAAAAAGTGAGGGAGGAGTGGCCCCATGAGAAGAATGGGGGAGTCCCCCCCTCTTCTTCCTCCTGTGTGTCGTCTCCTTTGCCAAGGGGGGAACCAGAGGGAGAGGAAGACCTCCCAGATATGGAGGATCCCCAATCAGCAGGGCGGGGTAGCCGCCCATCGAAGTTGATTGGCATTGAGAGGCAGTCAGGAGAGGCAAGGGAAGGGGGGGGGGATCAGAGTATGCAGGCGAGAAACGGGAATTCGGGTGCTTCTTCTTCTTCACATGATGCAGCAGTCCCTCCTTGTTCTTCCCCCTTCCGTCCCCGTCCTTTCTTTATTGCCCGCTCGGTTCTGCAGGAAATCTTGTGGGACAATCTACACGCAGCTTTAGGTGACCCCTGTCGACAGTCCTTCTCATCGTCCGGCAATGCTGGGGGGTCTGCGGCCTCCACGGGGGGGTCAGGGGGAGGGGGGTACTTCCAGGGTGGGCCTGGGGGGGCAGGGTCGCAGTTCCAGCCAGATGGTTCGGGTGCAGACGGCATGGATGGGGATCAGGGGGGCGGAATGGGAGGGGGGGCGTTGGCGGTACCGAGGCACGTCTTTTGAATTAAGTGGCATTTATGCATGCAGGTAACTCGGGGGCGGATTCAGTCTCTAGCTAGGTGTTTTTGGATTTGTTTGTTCAGCAGCCTAGTCGATTGAGGTCTTCAAGCAGCAAGGTGGTGGGGGCTTTCCAGTTGTAATGCTTCGTTCGAGTAAGCTCGCTTTGCTTGGCTGCTGGCTCGGTGGCTCCCCTGTACCAACAGTATATGAATGCGCGATCGACAGTCTAAACTTTGAACAACTGAAAATTTCAAAATATTTTATTCAACCTAGTATTAAACTGCCAGTGATAATAGATTTTCAGTTTGTATTCATTCAATTTTGTAGCTAGGTTTTAGCATAGCATTATGTCTAGCATTATACATAGCATAGCATAGCATTCATGTTCCGGGTTTTGCAACTTTTGTTATAACTTTGAAGTTTAATATATATGTGTAACATAATGTCACGTATTAATGTGCATAGTATTATTATATGGGTATACTAGTACGCATCTTTAATTAATCTGCTGGCTTTAGCAACAGAATAACACAGCCGGAAGGCGTTGTGCAGAACTTATCAATCAATTGTATATCAATCGTAGTGGATCCTAGAGGAACCCGGAACATAAATCTTATCGTATCATATCCTAATCAATCCATCAACTTTGAATTAATCACCTACCGGTTGCGGGGGCTCTACAAGACAAACTGTGAAAGTGTTCCAGGGCACCAATAAGTTACTGAATAATTAGCTAGATAAATCACTTATCACTTATTACTAGTTGAATTATAACTTAATCTATCATCATTCATATATTTTGTTGGCCGCTTTGTGCTAGGCTTTATGGCTTTTTATCTAACCCAAAAACAGTTCTGTGAGGATCCCGTGTCACATATCAAATTTTTCACAGGGCTTGTATCATAAGTTGTATGGAAGCAAAGTAAATTTAGCGCAGGCTTTCACGTTCCCATGCTTGGTGAGGGCTTGATGTGCTTGCTCTTCCGCCTGCGGATTGCAAGACAAACAGATCGAGGAAGGTTACATTTTTTTTTTCTCGTCTGCGCTCTTGAACTCCGCCTTCTTTCAAGTGTTAGCCACCGGTATCAAAGGAACGAATCTGGAAAGGGGGTTGGTAAGGAGCAATAAACGCTCCAATAGGTAAATGATACCGTAAATCGCCCAGACTAGAATTTTTGAGACGAGAACGGATTATTGCTAGGATTATTGGTTTACAGCTAGTGGGCCTAGTAGTAATTGGAGGATCTTTCCAGGTCTGGCATGGTCTACTGCCATGATGTGTTCTATAGGCTAGCCTATGTATGGAGTTATACGATGAATGGAGATACATCGGCCGTATTAAATCCAAGGACTGTCAGATAGTAGGGCTAGAAGAGAAAGGAGGTTTCAACCAGTGTAGATCGATCTGAGTGAAGAGTAAGCAAAAGCAATTATTCTGCCGTTCAGGGTTGATCTAGCCATGGCCCGTGGCCCCCGCCCCCGCATATGCGCCATGAGCGAGGTGCCTGGCCGGGGCATACCAGAACCACTATATCTGAGACGATCAATCATTGATGTAGGACGCACCATGTGTGAGGGGCATTCCGCCTAATAAGAAGACTGAGTAATAAAGGACTGGCAAGTGTCAGGCAGATGTGGGCCGGTCGGGGGACCCGGGCCACATAGCGTGCATGGGTGTATCACGAGGCCGCGCATCATGAAGTTGGGCATGCTTTCATTAAGTGATTTTGGTGAAGTGCATGTTTGACGTGTCTGCTTGACGTCATCACTAAGAATGCTCGAGATTGACATTGACTGCTAGACCAAACCAACCGATGTCTGTCAGACTTTAACCACTTGTATCTAATAGTACTAAGACTCCAGTAAAACAGCTTACATCTGGTAGTTCAGAGCCTCGTTCTACCCTTAGTTAAGGGAGAACGCTCTTGTTGAATTCAGTGTACTCAGACTGGTTCAGTCTACCAACTGTCGACTCCATACGTCGATGGAAGGTGTGACAGAGGATGTACCGGCTCCAGGAATTTTGCAGATCGTCGGGGCCATTGAAAGATTATCTCAGCAGATAGACTCTATGCAGGCAACGCAAAACCTGCATGGAGAAACTCTGCAATTACTTGTTTCTCAAGCCTCTCAGGAATCTGTCCAAGCAACGGTGATATCACCTGCCATTATGCCAGCCCAAAGTATAACCACATCCTTGTCGCACTACATGAAGCTGTGCGAAGCCCCTGCTCTGTTCTCTGGAGTGAAGGCCAAGCTGACTAGGTAGTTGAAAGACGTAGAAGACTTTTATAAACTTGAGAAAGTGTTGGACCTGGATAAGGTACTGGTGGCAAAGAATAGAATGTCCCAGGACCTCAAGGAATGGTTTGATCTCTATGAGGTCGAGAACGGACCATTCCAGAACTGGGAGTCGTTGAAGGCTGCCCTCATTGAGCACTATTCAGACACACTGGCCAGACAGAAGGCTAGAAAGGACCTGAAGAAGTGCCGATGCACTGGAGCTAGGGTCGACGACTACAACAAGCGATTCAAGCCGCTTGTTGCGAAACTGAAGGGCCGGTTGATCGAGGAAGACATCGTTGAAGACTATATCTCTGGTTTGCCAGCAGATGTCCGCCTTGAAACAAACAAAGCGGACCCGGTCAACTTGGTCATCGCCATGAAGATGGCAAGTGAGCTTGAGGTCTTTCTCTCTGGTGGAGAAGGACCGCGAGGTGGGACACGAGACGTCCAAAGGCCGAGTGCCTTCGAGAGTGGTGGGGAGAGTACCTAACGCAACTCTCCACTGGGACAAGAGGAAGGGCCCGTCCCCATAGACCTGTGTGAGGTCCATCAACTTCCATCACCACTCACACCGGCAGAGAGGTCTCTCTACATTGCAAAGGGAAGGTGTTTCAGATGCCGCCTTGCAGAGCATACTACTAGGCAGTGTCCAGGTCCCTTCTCTGAACTCGGTGGAAACTTTTCTGGAATGCGGAGACTCACTGGTGGAGGAAACCCTCGGGACTCGCAGAACTACGGGAGATTCCGTGGAGACTTTAGGCAGGGGGGATAGGGGCAGGGCAGAGGCGGATACCAGGGAGATCGCAGAGGGTTTGGAGCTCCATTTCTGACCGCCCAAGCATGGCCACCTCTGGGCCAATCACAGTGGAGAGGGGAACGCAGAGACGGTGGTCCCAGAGGGAGAGGAAGAAGTGGAAGGAAGCCGGCAGGTAGGGGAGTTCGAACGATCTACGGAGGTTTCGAGACGGATGAGGTGATATTAGGAGCAGAGGGACTCAAAACTTGTGGTCAGTGCTCCGAGATAGGAGGAAGCCCTAAGAATGAAGATGTGCCAATGGAAATGAAGGAGGAGGAAAATAAAACAGGGGACCGTCCGGGGTTGTTTATATTTTCAGGTCGAGTGGCTGGTGTACCTGTCAGAGTTTTAGTTGATTTGGGTGCAGATGATATTTATCTTGACCATCATTTTGCTCATGCCCACCATCTCTGTGTGTGCAGATTGAGATGACCCATCAACTTGCACGGTGCCCTTAAGTCCTCGAAGACTCGGTCGGTCTGTGAGTGTGCACTCACAGTGCTGATCAACATTCAGGGGTATCAAGAGACAGTGGGTGCAATGTTGGCTGACCTAGATGAGTATGATTTGATCTTGGGGACAAAGTGGGGTCGTGCCTATGAGCCTGAACTGCAGTGGTCGTCTCAAAGTCTGCGTTTTTCGTTCAGGGGGAAATTGATTTATTGGGTTCCAGATATGGAGTTGGAGGAAGAGGACGAGGAACAAACATTCAGCACTCCTCCTCTTCTCTCTTTTGTGCAGGCAAAGCAGGCAATCTGGAAAAGAGCTGTCTGCTATCTAGACTGCAGACAAAAATCCCTTCCGATGAGTCTACTGGGGTTGCCTGCAGGGTTCAGGGATTGCATGAAGTTAGTGAGGACGGTGGAAGAAAGAATGCTGGGGAGAATGGAAAGGGACTTAGGGGTAGTGAGGCAATGAATGATGATTTTCTTTCTTCTCTTCCTTCTGATCATCCTGTTCTCTCTTCGCCTGAATTGACTGAGGTTTGTGAGTACCTGAAGAAATCGATCATGCCGATCGACGTGAAGAGAATTATGGCAGACAATGCATCTCTCTTTCTTGATTCCTTGACAGGGTTGCCGCCGTCCCGGGGGGAAGGACTTGACTTCAAGATAGATCTCGAACCAGGACACCCGCCTCCAGCTCGCCCACCCTATTGTCTCTCTTTGGGTGAGCTGGATAAATTGAGGAAGCAAGTTGATATATATTTGAAGCAAGGATTCATTCGACCGTCTTGTTCTCCTTTTGCAGCACCAGTTTTGTTTATGGCAAAGAAGGATGGGACAATGAGGATGTGTTGTGACTATACGGGATTAAATAAAATCTGATTCACAGTGAAGGACAAGCATCCATTGCCTCATCCTCAAGATTTGATCGATAGACTGTATAGGGCAAAATTTTTCATGGCTCTTGATCTTCGGCAGTACTACCATTAGATGAGAATAAGAGAAAAAGACGTGCCCAAAACAGCCTTCATGATGAGGTATGGGAATTATGAATGGCTGGTGGTCTCTTTTAGATTAATGAATGCCCCCCCGGCAGCCATGCAATTGATTCAGTATATGTTGAGGGAGTGCCTTGATTGGTATGTATCTGTATTTTTGGATGATATTTTAATTTATTCGAAGACGAGAAAGGAATATGAACGGCATGTCTCTCGTGTTCTTTTTCTCCTCAGACAGGCAAATCTATTTGCAAAGCTGTCGAAGTGTCATTTTTTTTAAAGAGAGGTGACATTCTTGGGGCTGAGGATCTCAGAGAAAGGAGTGAGGCCAGAGACAAAGAAAACAGAAGAGATAGAAAACTAGCCAGTGCCCAAGAATGTAAGTGAGTTGCATTCTTTTCTTGGTTTGACTTCTTGGGTGAGACGTTTTGTGTTTGAATTCAACAAGAAGGCTGCGCCTCTTTATCGCTTGCTGAAAAAGACGGTGAAGTTTGAGTGGAAAGAAGAGCAGCAGGCAAGTTTTGAGGCAGTCAAAGAAGCAGTCAAGCAGGTGACTGAATTGTATATTCCTGATCCTACTCGTCTATTCAAAATTTTTGCTGATGCATATGAAAAGACTGTGACTGTTGCTGCTGTACTCATGCAGAAGGATCCACATATCGGGATCCTTCAGCCGTATACATTTGCTTCGAGAACAATGAGCCCAGCAGAGAAGAACTACCACATTAGAGACAAGGAGTTCCTCGCTTGTGTGTTCGCAGTCAAGATTTGGCGTCCGTACGTTTCGTGTACGACCCAGGTATGAAGTGATCATAAAAGTTTGAAGACAGTCACGTCGACCGCCGATCGAATGCAAATGTCTCCTCGCATGCGTCGTTGGGTTTTATTGTTGGACCAGATAGGTATCACGCCTCGATGCGTGCCTGGAAGTAAGAATCGGGTGGCAGATGCATTGAGCAGAAAGCCTGTGAGAACTGAGCAAAAGCAGGGAGCAGAAGAAAAGACTGAAAAGAGAAAGGAAGAAGAAAATGAAGCGAAAGGACTGTTAGCAGGCATTGAGATGAGAGTGGATGTGAATGAAGAGTTCTTGAAGGAAGTGAAAGGAGGATACAAAAAAGAAAGATTCTTTCAGGAGCTCATCGAAGTATTGAAGCATCCAGAGGTGCCTGTGCCTCAACACTTCAGAATAAAAATTCAACCATTTACTCTTGTTGATGGTTTTCTTTATTTCAAAGACAGATTGGCCATTCCGACTGATGTTTTGCAGAGGTAGATGATCTTCGAGCATCATGACACGGTGGTTGGAGGACATCTGGGGCCAGAAAAGACATTTCTCAAGCTGAACAGTAAGTTTTACTGGCCTAATATGTATTCATCAGTCAAGAAATATGTGGCTCAGTGTGCTAGGCATAGCATGCATGGGTGTATCATGAGGCCGCGCATCATGAAGTTGGGCATGCTTTCATTAAGTGATTTTGGTGAAGCGCATGCTTGACATGTCTGCTTAACGTCATCACTAAGAATGCTCGAGATTGACATTGACTGCTAGACCAAACCAACCAATGTCTGTCAGACTTTAACCACCTGTATCTGATAGTACTAAGACTCCAGTAAAACAGCTTACACCATACATACGACATCACAGCGGCACACAACAGTAGTCGTTATAAGTTTTTTTTGTGTAAAAGTTCTTTGACTAGCTCAATCAACTACTTGTTATTCGTTGTTGTTGCTGTGTTAAAAAAACAAATTAAACTAAACATATGTTTTTTCTCGTTTTTCGAAAATGTCTACGTTATAAAAGTTTAGTTAAAAATAACTAAAAACATATAATGCTTCAAGTTATCATTGGTTGCGAATGGTTTAATTATAATATTTCTAATAAGTTTTTTTATTTTTGACGTATTATTTACAATTATTTAAAATGCAATATCACATTTAATATTACCCGGTTTTCATTTAATACATTTAAAAAAATATATTTATTAATATGTTTGTGATTCAACTTATACACAAATAATGCTGATAAGGCACTGAGAAACATTCATAGAAAGATTCTTTATAAAAGGATTTGTAGTCATCTGTTTTAGAACAGTTCATAACAACTTAAACCATTCTGACAGGTACCGCTTGCATTGCTCCGTTCACTAACTTGAAACGTCTCAAAAAAGACACTTAGGACAATTCATGATTGACGCAGTGTGAGTGCACGTGCGATACGATGGAAATTAAGGACACTTCTGCGCTGTTGCCAGTTTGAGGAACGGCGGCGTCGAACCTCCCATCTCTGTCTCATCACTACTGACTGGTTAGGGGTCCTCTCTGCCTGCCACAGCTGCATGGTGGCACGCTTCCAGACGATGTTGTCATTCGATCAGTTCTTTTCTCATGATTAGAAAGCACTGCATGCAATTGGGAGGGTTTAAAAGCCCCCGCCACCTGCGATAATCCTGCAGTCAAAGTGAGTGCGACAGGTAAGTAAACGTATTGCGATGATCCCACTTCGATCCGCTGTACAATATTTTTTCCTTACAGGAACTCTGAAAAGAACCCACGAATTGTGTCGTATGAAAGCCTCTCCAAGAACCTTCCTTGTTGGGCTGGAGAAGTGCTGGGGAGTACTCAGATGCCAAAGGAAAGTCATTCAACTTTGTCCTCCCTCTAAAAGTCTCAATCAAACTGCAGATTCGACTCAGGATTGAACTTGATTCCCCACTGTTGTGTGGGGTTTCAAGCGTGATCCCCTTTTCTGAGTGCCTCTAACATCTTCAGCACTTCCTCAGACTGCTCAGAGGGGCCTCCGAGCGAATGGCCCCCCTCCGCGTCTCTGTCCTGAATTTCGATCACTATCTCCCCTTCCGCTTGTTCATCTACAAAGCTCTCCCCATCGGGAATGTCGGGGAGAGACGGCGGCGGCTCGTCTCTTGCCGCTCCTTCTGGTCGCATCACCGGGCGGATCGGTCTCAGCGGAGTGCTCTTTTTTGTTTTCTTTCGGGCCCCTGCATGCACAGCCATTTCTTCTTCTTCTTTCTCTTCTTTCTCTTCTTTGTCCCCCTCCTTACCTCCTTCCTTTGATTCTTCCTCCTCATTCTCCGATTCTTCTGAACTCTCCTTCTCACTACACTCCCCCTGTCCCTCACGCTCTTCTGGATCCCTCTGTCTGACAAACTCAAGAAACGTCGCATGCGTCCTTCGGGGTGACTCTGCAGACTGACTCCACAGAGACTTCCGACTCAGCTGCGAGCCTCTCTCAATCAATTTTTGTCTGCTCGCCTTCAGACGACTCGATGCACGGTGGTACAGCACCCCCACGTGCGTGATCAACTCTTGCATCGCGAGCTCATAGAACAGACTGCGCATAGGCGTGCATGCAGCATTTCAGACGGAAGATAGAAAATGTGTCAATGCAACCATAAGAGAAACCATCCAATCCCACTCTGCGTGTCCCGCCGCATCCATTTCTGCTGAGAGCTTTACAGACAGACTCAGGAACAATTGACATATTCCATACTTTCACATGACACGTTGGTGTCGTCGTGGCGACTTATTAGGGTGCTGACTGGCTGACTGTCTGACTGACCCACTCACAGACTGACTCTAAGGTCCGCATATCTTGTTTAGAGAGCTTCACGAACTTCTCTTCCCACGGACTCCACTCCCCCTCCTCTCCCTCCCCTTCCCCTTTCCCCCCCATTTCCGCTGTCTGTTGTGCCTCTTTCACAAGAAGCCCCGCTGCCCTCAAAGTGTTCCCAGAGATGCGCGCGATCTCCCTCGCTTCCTGCGAGGCTGTGCGTTTTTTCATTACAATCGCCACAAATGCCCGCCCAATCACATAAAGACCGAACATCATTCCAGAGGCTGCACACATAAGAAGGAAGTTTTTCAATTGAGGAATCGAAAATGTGGTTCGATGTGAAACGAATGCAGGCAAAGACACACTGCCATGACAACCAGACAAAGCCCTTGCACGACTTGACAATACAAGGGAGGGGGGTTCAGCCGATGCAATCGATCGTAGTCGAATGAAAAACGCATCTCCTGCTTTCCTTTTCCTTGAATGGAAAGATCGCAGCGCATGTTTCATTCTCTCATTCTTTTTCTGTCTGTGCAATGCAATTTCGAAGGATCTTTTGTTTCATTTCTTCTTACTGCAGTGCATTTGAGGCAAACAAACTCTCACTAGCAAGGCCTCTTTCACGTTTGCGGCTGCGCATACCCATGCATTTTGCTACCTGTGCCTATAATAGAAAGAGCAGCAAGTGCAAGATCCGACCGCTCCGTCTGTTTCGCATACGCGACGCCAATGAAGCAGAGGAAGAGGCAAGCAGAGGACTGGATTAAGTTAAGCAGGTTGTTGTGTCTGCAGTAGAGCAGAGGCCGGTAGCAAAGCAGGCAGAAAGAAAGAGAACGTCACTCACTTGGAGAGTGCTGGGAGGCAGGCAGAAAGAGAACCAGCACAAGTTTCTCAAGAAGGATCGGATGCTGACCGAGAGCCTCCTTGATGCTGAGAGAATGAGCGATCTGCTTTGTGATTACAAGTGAGGTTTTCTAAGTAAAGGTCCACACGCGTGTCAGTCAAAACTGAGAGAGAACATTCCCTGCATGCAGGGTGACGCAGACTGACTCGTCATTCCATGGTCTAAACTGCCTGCACACACACACATACACACACACACACACACATACGAGAGAGAGAGAGAGAGAGAGAGAGAGAGAGAGTGAGAGAGTGAGTAGGAGAGAGAGAGAGAGAGAGAGAGAGAGAAAGAGAGAAGAAGAAGAAGAAGAGGTATGATGGACTGCTGAAAAACGCTGTTGCATGAGAAAAAAAGATCTCGTTGCTTCTCCTTCGTGCCCGACCAGGGGCCAAAAAGAGGAGGGACACCGCAAGGAAGGGCAAAAGAGATCGAAGAGAGGAGACTGAAAGGAACAGTTGCGAAGTCGGAGACGCTGAAGGGAGCCTCGATCTTTCGAAACGTGCGGTGAAATCAGAAAGCTCAAAGCTGGGGGCGACGCTTCTGTCGGAAGGAAGTGCAAGGATATGCAAGAAGACAGAACCAAATCGAAGTTGGACACGCAAAGAGAAAAATTTGTTGACTATTCGGTCCAGACCAGACATAAGCAGGCAGCCAGGCAGGCAGGCATTTGAACTGACACCTGTACGATGAGGATCACTGTCGTGAAGATGAAGAGGATGCAAACGGCAATCCGGCAGTCATCTGAAGGAGGAGAGAGGGTTTGCGGTCATGCTCAAAGATACAGAATTTACAAGATAGATAGTGAAATGGAGATGTGCAAGGACACCCCACAAAGAGGAGCATACCAAGAATGACTCAGGACCACAACGCTGGCGGCATTGGACTCACGTGTTCACGCAAAGGGGGAAAAAACGTCTTTAAACAGGAAGGATGTTAAAGTTGTAGTGTCGGAGAAGCAAAGGAAGGAGCCGTCTGGAATAAGAAAAGGCCAAGGGGGAAAATTTGAGAAAGCGAAATGAAATGGAGAGAAAAAATCCATCCTGGCCTTAGACAAAGACAGCAAAAAGATGACATCGAATACGGAAGGCACAAATAGAGAGAAGAAAATGATCAGGCATCGCAGACCGATCCACCGACCGACCCCACCTGGTTCTAACAGAGGTGCAAGTGCGACGAGAAAATTTTGCAGGCGAACATGCACAGACAGGCATACAGGCATGAAATCAACGGCCCTCCAACCAAAATTCAGGAAAACGACGAGCGGGGGGGTTTTGGACTTTTCAAAATTCAGAAAAACAAGAAGTGCTTTCAATTATTCTCTTTTAACGGATTGTTAGCCTACACAAACCAATTTGGCTCCTCACGAAGAGTCGACTGTAAGGACCTAAACAATGACCTCTGGTATTCTCCAGTCTTTTAAAGGGTCAACTCGCCTTCGCTTTTGCTCTCTCTGTGAGACAGTGTCCATCTGTTAGTCTGTCAGAATGAAAATCTCCGCTTTCCTTCCCTCCCTTTCCAATGCAGTATCTGACCATTTGGCTGGGTCTCAAAGGTTTTTCGTGTACATGATTTCTTTTTTTGTGGAAGTATGGACATGATCGTGTCGAAAGACCGACTGACATAAAGAGTGGACACCAGGCCCCACCACCAGTATCGAGGCTGAAATCTGACGAACAGAAATTTGTATCTGCACACACACAGGATATTCATTTCTATCAACACAAAAAGAAGACGCATTTACACACGAGGAGCACGGGGCCAAACAGTGAGCGTGTGCTCAAATGAGCAGGCTTCGGACCCACAGTTCTCTGCGGCCTAAGCTGCTTTGATTTGTCAAAGAAAACCTCCAGTAAGACGAAAGTAGAGGACCTGCTTGATCTCATGCAAAGGCCTTTGCCGGTGCTAGTGTCTTGCTTACCCCTCAGCTCACTTGATTGGGGTTCGGTGCACTAGTCTGAAAGTCAAAAAGAAAAACGGGAAAAGGGGGGACCTTTCTTGACTCAAAAAATGCGGACGAGTAGACACACGGACCAAAAACGTCTTCACAACAACTTTTTTCAGTGCATTCTACTGTCTTCTCAAATTTGAATCCGTTTCAGTGTGTGTGTCATTTGACTCTGAGAAACTTGATTGATTCTCTGCACTCTACTCACCTAACACCGAAGCCTTCAAAAGCATTGTTCCATACCGGTGCCTTGAAGAGAACCACCGTGATGAAGACAAATACAGTTACAATGTACAGAGCGACGCCAAACTAGCCAAGAAGCTGGAACCAAAAATGCTCTGCAAGAAAGAAACAAAGAAAGAAAAAAGACATTTGTAGCAGTAGGGTCACTTACAAACACGTGCTCCCACACACGCACGCACGCACGTACATATAGACACACACTGTCAGAGACAGACAGACACACACACACACACACACACACACACA
>JAHBMJ010005754.1:5000-11678 GCA_018398765.1 Chromera velia | reverse complement strand
GGGGGGGGGGGGAGGGGGTAGAGGTAAGGAGAGAGAAGAAGAGAAAAAGGCTTCGACCAAGCTGAACAAAAACCGACCTCTGCTTCCACAGAAGATGGAAGGGTACTCCCTCAAGATCAGGTCGCCAGAAGGGTTTTGTCGACAGTCGAAAGCAGCGAGGGCAGACACACAGCTGCGTACATACAACACAGGCGAGCAATCATTTCTAGGTTGGAGCCTCACATGCATAAGCATTGACAAAGACAGACAGATCGAGAGAAAAAGAGAGAGAGAGAGAGAGAGGGAGAGGGAGAGAGAGAGGAACATCAGGAAAGATCACACATGGAAAACGTTCTGCCTGTCGCAAAATCCGTCAGCCTATAGGCACGTCCATCCTTTGCCGCCACTTTTTTTGCAAGACACCGCAGGAATTAGTTCACGACCCCATAACGCACCGCAGACAATCGGGGCGCGTGTCCAAAGTAGACTCGAAAAGGTGGCACTCAACCACATTTTCATATACACCATATATACAAATGGAGGACGTATAAAAGCTTCGAATAAAAAACATACATGCAGACTGACATCCAGATGTACAGAACCAAAATGATGAAACCCAAAGTGTTGATTGTCTGCACAAACCAGCAGCAACAGGATGACAGAGGGGGGCTAGCGACTGTGAGGGATAGTTGGATTACAGCAAACACGAATCGCATATCGGCCGAGAAAAGGGAATGAGAGAATGTTGCGTTTGGACTCTCCTGCCGCAAGACAGTGATACTTGCACGGTCTGAAAACTCCTCTGGCCGTAACTTGGTGAGTGACTCTCTTATCTTTCCCCGCTTTCACCCTTCCTCCTCCCTTCTACCACTATGTTTGAAAAGGGCTTGATGCTTGCTGGTGTCACCTCCCTTGATTCAACTCGCCTTATTCAATTCCCACAGCATTAGACGTTCACCCAAGCAGAGATGCAGCAAGTGGGTCATCCCGAGGAGAGCAAAGAGGACCCCGGAAATCATTAGAGGCAAGCCCAGACGGAAGGCATACACATTCATGGGGTCTCGGGACTCGACCATGCAGTCCCTGCATGCATGCACGGAGAGGAAAGGAGACACAGCTGCATACATGCACACTCTATATTGTTACAATTAATGCCTGTGCTGCATGAAAGCGTTGAGGGTAAAATAAATTAAACTGCCGTACTGCCTCTGGGTATCAAGGGCCTCTTGTCATGACAGAAGATTTCCGCTTTTCATTTCTAATTGACGAACGGACCACTGCAGCGCATCCAGGTCAACGGTGAGAACTCTGACCGCCCTCGAGATGGCCTTGAGAATTTCTGGATAGGCAATGTCGATGCTGGCCAGGACGCTCACTTGCTGCATTCATACATACACGGACCGACATATTGAATATGTGTGTAGTGAAAGTATCAGCTGTCTGTGTCCATGCGTATGTGTGCGTGTATGTCGACTCAGTTTGTTTCTTCTTTTGGGTAGACAGAACACTAATTGCCAGTTACTTTTCCCTCGTCGGCTGCTCTTCCCTTCAGAACAACTTTTGAAATGCGGCGTGCGTCGAACTGTCTGTGGGGTATGGTGTTGTGTTGTGTTTGTGGGGGGGCGGGGGGCTTTGTTTTGTGTTGGGGATTTTTGTAGTTGTTGCTTTTGGTGGGTTGTTTTGCGTTTTGGGGGTGAAGGGTCTTGCGGTTAGTTGGCGGCGGGTTGGTGGGATGGGGGGGTAGTGGTGGGTGGTGGGGTGCGTGTGCTTTGGAATGCGTGCGTCACAAAACGTACACGAAGGAATAGAGTGACCTCTTAGTGCAAACGATAAAAGAAAAGAAACCTCATGCATGCATGCACGCACGCACGCATGCACGCATGCACCTGCAAGAAGACGATTGTTAGGGTAGCTGCCGTCATTGCAGACGACAGAGGCATGCATTTGGGTGTGTACCAAGAGTTGATGTTGTAGTACAAAAAGATCATCAGAGCCACACACGACACAAAGAGGACCAGGATCGGCCAGGAGAAATTGCCAATACAAGGAGAACAGTCGGCGTTGTTGTTCTGCATACAAAGGGAAGGAAGGCAAGTCACGAAGATCGATCAGCGATTTTCAAGATGGAATGTGCGGCAAAATACCCATGCATCCTCACGATGCCTCACGATGAC
This sequence comes from Chromera velia, assembly GCA_018398765.1. Lineage (NCBI taxonomy): Eukaryota > Chromeraceae > Chromera > Chromera velia. Next base: position 9,525 of record JAHBMJ010005754.1, on the reverse strand, counting down.
AAGGTCCATGGGAACCTCACGGAAGAATTCTGATCTTTCAACCCTGCAGGGAGAATAGCGACACCATGTTCAGAGAAACCAAAAACCCGTCGCTCATGCTGACCTTATGATACCCGCTGGGACAATCGTTGCACGCAAACCCCACTCGGTTTCCCTTGCACAGAGCTGAGGAGACGCTAAAGTCAGACGAGGAGGAGGAGGCAAAGGCGCTGCTGCTGTTGGTGGAGGTCCCATTAGAAAAAACGAGAGGACCCCCCACACAGGCATCGCGATCTCTGCAGACATCGCGTCGAACGGCTAAAGCACAGAAATTGGAACTGGACAGAAAAAAAACAAGAGTCCATCCGGGTCAGAAGCGAACTCATGCAACGCCTCATTGAACCTACCGGTATTTAGCGCAAAGACTGCGGGCATACACGGCGACAACACATACACAAACACACACACACACACACATACACACACACACATACACACACACATATGTACACAGAGGGGGGAAGAGATTGACAGAGGGAAAGAGGGAAAGAGGGAGAGGAACAGAAAAAGGGAGAAAGCGAAAGAGAGACAAAGACAGAGACAGAGGGAGCGGGAGTGAAGAATAAGAGAGAGCGCGAAGTGCACAGAACGATGGACTTGCAGATATAAATGGTCGCTTTCTCAAACGCTGAAGCCGCCTCTTCCGATTCCAAGGGGAGGGCCCAGAACCCAGTGCTGAGGGAGGGCAGACCTGTATCTCCCGGGCAGACAAGTTCTCCGAAGGGAGACGTACAGGTGGTGCACTCATTTTTCTGTAAATTTGGATCGAAAGATGCGTTGCGTCATGCAAGAAGTGTTTCCCATTTTTTGTGTCCATAAGTGAAAGTGCATGCGAAATGAGCAGGCACGTCTGCAGTATTCATCTGATGCCTTATATTGCACCGCCACTGAATGAGAAGACGGTGGGCATGGCATGTTTTGGATTCCGATACGCATGGAATATCGACATTTTCCTTTCCCATCTTTTCTCAAAAATGCATCGATTTGCTGAATTGAGATGGCCGAAGGCCCGCGTACCTTTCTGTCGAGGTAAGTGTCTTGGGGACATCGACAGTCTGAGGCAGTGATGGCTCCTGTTGAGAGTGTCGTGAAGGTGGGGGGACACTTGATGCACGCGGCTTGGCCTTCTGTCTCCTGGTAGTACCCAATCTCACATCTGCATAGATGGACACACACACATACACACACACACACACACACACACACACAAACACATACACCCACATGCAGGCCTAAATGGCAGGTCGCCTCCAAAATCCGGATCAACCCACAGCTTTCAAAACAAAAAGAGGAAAAGCAAGCTGACAGAAGAAGCCCACGCACTCTAACAGGAGGAAAATTGAAGCAAAATGAAAATGAAATAAAAAAACCCATTGAATCCCATTCAGTGTGGAGCGACAAAAAGAAGATCAGAGAAAGAAAGACCCAAAGGAAGAGGCAAAAAAAAAGGGAAGAGGGAGGTATAGAAGTACACAGACAGACCAGAGACACTCAGAGGCCTCAGTTCCTGCTGCTCTTGCCCTCCTGACTGTGCAATTCTTGCACGTTTCCGTCCCTAAAGGCAGAATAAACATGGAGAAGAGAAAAAAGGGCAAATGATGCGGTGATGCCAGGGCATTCACTGAACGTTCACGCATACTGAAAAGAAAAGAGAATTCTGGTGTTTGCACACAGCGCAAGAGGAATATAAATATTCAGTAATATCGGAAAAAGAAGTCTAGCAGTCCAATGGCTGTACAGAAAGTCATACAACCCTTCCCTAACACCTTGTGCCACCCTTTTTCAAACTCAATTAAAGCAAAAAGAGAACCCACGGACAGACAGACCTTCTCCGAAGGCGAAAGTTCCTGTAGGGCACATCTGACACTCCACCGCCCCTGTGGTGCTGGAGTAAGTGCCCACCCCACAGTCCACACACGTTGAGTCCTCCTGGCTATTCATCTGACCGGCAGGACAAGGCTCGCAGGTTAGAGAGGCATTTCTCTGTGTGCCGGCAGGACATGTCACGGGAGCGTCTGGAAAGGTGGCCGTCTGTCCATTGGAAGGAGCGTGGGTCTGGCCGTCGCGCAGATAGAAAGTACTCTGCCAGGAAACTGCATCTGCACAATCTGGCAGTATGATGAGAGGAAAATAAAGACGCAAGCGGGAGACTAGTATATCGGGCTGAAAAAACCGAGTGCTTGTTCGATGTGCATATGTATGATGAGCACGTCTCTATCTAAAAGCATGACGGGTTGCAAACTGTACCATGGATCCTGTAGAAACGGCCAATATTTGATGTCATGCTGCTGTCCTTCAGAGACAAGAAAGATTCGAGAGACCTGCATGAGGAAAAGGTCTCTACTTCATCTGAACAAGAACGGATCCTTCCTTCCTTCCTTCCTTCCTTCCTTTCTTTGCAAACGTAAGCGAGGGCCGTATGAAAAAAAAAATGAAATCCTCCATATGCGCAGAAGAAAATGAGTTAGAAGAAGATTGAGGGGCAGTGCTTACTCACTGACTCGTTGTGTGATCCCAAACGCCCACTGTGATGACCTCTCCACCTCTAGACTTCCAGTCGATCCACCTGCATGGATACGCGTGCATTCATCAGGCTTACAGGCAGTTAACTAGGAGACACCCATTCAGTCCAGGAGAGCATGCTAACCAAACACTAGGCGAGCAACCTATCCAGCATAAGCTCTCCGAATCGCTGTGTTGTCTTTCTGCACACTATGCAACCCATCAATCCCCAGTGCCCCTCACAACACCGACCCACCTGATAGTTAGTCTGCCTTCCCTGTCTCTGCTGGCATCGTGTGTGAGGCTCCCGGTAACCCCCGTGAAACTGTTGAAGAGAAACTGCGCGTAGAGGCCATCGAACAGTTGTGTCCTTTTGGGGTCCGTGGAGGTGCCGAAGTCTGTACGTGCATTCAGACAATCCATCCAGCAGTCACAGAAGATTTCAATTGCTGATCGATCAGCAAACAGAGGAAAGACCTCATGGGCAAACAGTGGATGCATGGAGCAGTAGAGCTTTAAGAGAGGAGGGAAGTATCTTGAAGCAGAACTCAAATGGGCATGTTCAAGTTCTCGAAGGAAGACAGAGGGCCTTGTAAAAGGCCAACCGCTATAAAAAGCTACAGAACGGGTGACAGAAAAGTAGGAGACAGAAAGAAACATGTGAATCGTCGAGAGGACAAGTCAAGCTGACCAGAGGAACTCAGCCCATTTGCGGTCCATGTTGCCGCGTTGTTCATGAAGTTGTGGAGTGCATAGAAGGAGTCCCACATCGCATCGTAGTACAGGGCGGCAAGAGCCTGCAGAGAAAGGAGGGAGGAGGACAATCATACAAGCACTTCCATCTCCACCTGACGTCCTTACAAATGCTTATCAGACACAGAAAGGAAGGAAGGAAAGAGGGACGCAGCGAATGAATGTCGAAGTTCCAGTCAAGAAGCCAAGTTGGAGAAGGACAGAAACACCTCACGTACCTACCCACCTCGTTGCACGCGGACCCGCACGCTGCCAGGTATTCTGTCTTGACCTTTGTCGGAGTTCTGCCGTTGCTCATTTGCGTCGAGGCCTCAGCAGAGGAGTCCAGAGGAAAATACGGCCCTTCTATGCCCAGAGCATTGCTGGAGGCTGAAAGAACTTGTGCGGTCGTGCAGTCTGTCAGCATCGAGGCTGTGATCATGAAATCCTTTTCAAACCTGCAAATGTGCACGCGGCAGGCGTGGAAAAACAGAAGTGCGTCAGAAGTACAGTGCAAGAAGAGAAGTTAAATCCCGGCTGTGTCACAGAAAAGTCCAAAACCCCCCATCCACCCTCATATTTTTCTCTCTATGCAACTCACGCATTGTCTGACCAGTTAGTGTATATGTACATAATGTCGTCTCCATAGAACCCCTTCTTGAAGGCCGCACACCAGAGCCCCAGGATGAAATTGGAGAAACCCGCAATGACCACGACCTGCAGGGGATGAACATACAGGGAGTCCCTACCAATACTTATTGCATGGAAGAGTGAAGGTTTCGATCAGATCAGTCCTCTGTGATGTCACACGTTTGCAGTAAGTCGTTTGCGAAATGCGAAGAGAGGTACAGCACCCCCCATGTACCGACTTGACTTGACGTCTTTCAGATACCTTTGCGAGCAGGTGGCCCTCCTGACGAAGCGACACCTGCCTGACTAAGTCTTCTCCAGCCCCACCAAAAGTCCTGTGCATGCCTTGACTAGACTAACCTTAACATCAGATCCCACCATCAGGTCCACTGCCGAGTCGAAGAGGTCCGTCCCTGCGGCAATCTTCTCGGCCTCGACCTCGACCTTAAACAGCAGCACGGCAGAGGGAAACTGTGCCTTCAGACCGGCAACTGTGCTCACAGCAACATCTGCATGCAGTTCGTTCAAAAAATGCAAGGAAGGCCCGTGGAAATTGGATTGGAAGGCAAAAATTAAGCAGACAGCGGAACGAAAATAAGTCTAATAAGAAAAGGTTGGGGGT
>JAHBMJ010005753.1:0-67293 GCA_018398765.1 Chromera velia | reverse complement strand
ACACACATACACAGACACACACACACACACACACACACACACACATAAACATACACACATATACACACACACATACACACACACACACACACATACACACACACACACATACACACACATACATACACACATACACACATACACATACACACACACATACACATACACACATAGAGAGAGAGAGAGAGAGAGAGACAGATACACAGATACAGCAACGCTTCCAAACCGTCTATTTTTTTCTGTATATATACACACCTATAGTATGATATATTTCAGTAAGTCACCAGCATTTTTTCGGCCTCAAATACTGGCTGCAAAAATTTAATACGTCTTAGAATGCATCTTACATATTTTTTTCTGTTAGGCCCACCACTCTGCCATACCCTGCTTATCTTGCCTGCTTGTGGTATCTGTTGGGTGTTTGCACAAACACAAACAAGCATACATACACATATATTAATACATATACACACGCGTACACACATACATACGTACACATATATATACACACATACACATACACATACACATACACACACACATACATATATAAATATATATATATATATATACATACACACATACATACACACATACACATATATATATACACACACACACACACACACACACACACAGAGAGAGAGAGAGAGAGAGAGAGAGAGAGAGAAACATACATATATGCATACATACATACAGTTTGCATGTATGCATTAATACTGTAACATGGACAGGCAGGCAGACACATATACTTGGTGTATCGCTGTCACAGTTCAATCTACAATGTTGTCCAGAAGAACGATGGTGAACGGTATGATTCTAGTGGGGCCAAACTTTAAGCACATAGAGCCCACACTCCCCGCAAGCTCTCTCTCTGTCCTCATATTGTATATTGTCCAAACTTCCTACACACTCCCAGAGAGATGGCTACATAACTATTTATGGTATGTATATATCAGGAGTATTGAATTGACATATACAAACAGGCACGCGCATTTTCTCGCCATTGGATAAAAGTCTCCTAATAGTAAGGGTCGGATAAAAACAGAGCTAGTCAGAATAAAAGACAGAGAAACAAGCACAGAGCATAGGATAGAAGACAGACTGAATTTTTAGACGGTGGCATTGTAAATCTGCATGTATGCTCAAAACAAAAAGACGTTTAGACACACCTGGATGCCTGACTTTTAAGTTAGAACGGTACCGATCTGTACGCTATATACCAATACATCCACTAAGAATTGAACGCAGAGAGACACAGAAACGGCTGAACACTTCACGGGACAAAGGGAGAGACCTTTGATTCGCCAGACCCTCTTCTTGGTGTCTCTTTATCAAATGTATCTTTTCATGCTCCAAGTATGCAGCTGCATCCACAAGTACAGATCGGGTCAAGCAATTAAAATAGTGTTGATGTCAAGCGACCGAACTGCATTCGTATTGAGAGAAACGTCGCTCACATTTGAGAGTATAGGAAGCAAGCTTACCTCTTTTTGCGGCGGCTTGTTGGTTCTTCAAACAAATGAGTCGGTTGTACTTCTTGAGGTCCACAGAGTCAACCGGCAAGTTTTTCTCCTGCTTCCTTCGGATTATGAGAAGAGAATTCTCTGTCTACTTCAATTTACTATAGTTTTGCCTTTTTCAAACAATTGAAAGGAGTATGTTTTTGTTTAAAACAGAGCTGTTGTCTGTGAAAAAGATTTGGAAGGACCATCATCTTGAATCGCTCATACGTCCGGATGCCAGAAGTAGGTTGAACTTACGTGTGGTTGATCAATACTTTTGGCAAAATTGTATTCGCTAGGCTCGGTTTTGAAAGGCAGAAATGCACAGGGGGTATGCAGTGATCGGTATCAGGATGTTGAGTAATAGAGCACATCTTTAGAAAGCAGGAAAGAAGCACGCATAATATATATATATATATATATATATATATATATGGAGTACCGTTTGTGGCCTCCACTGATGGGGCACTTACTCCGGCGGTAATGGCTGTCTTGAGAGTGACAGTCCATGAAATCTGCCAGAGAATGGGGATGTCAGCTATGAGAGTGGGGGATGCAGTCAAAGCTTGCATACAAAGAGCGATCCTGTGAGCATCCGTCTACTGTATGCAGGGGGAGCGGCGACCTCGCAGACAGGCAGTGGAGGGGTGTTTCAGTTCAGCAGGATCGATCATTGCAGCAATGCAGGCCCCCAGAGACGACGGTGACTGGGCTTAGGCCCCTAGGCAGGCCAAGCATTTACATCTAACAAAAACGACAATACAGTAAAATTAAATATATATATATATATATATATGAAGTGTATGGAATTAAGGTCAGACATGTTTTAGTTCAAATAACGCATGCATACATAGTAGATTTCAATGGCCCCGGAAAGTTTGCTTGTTGGGCACAATCGCGGGGTAAGAAAGTTTTGAATTCGCTTTTTCGCGCCACTTTCACGGAGCAAAATGTCGGAAATTTGCGTCTGACTGACCGTTAAAAAATCATTCACTGCATGCATGGAGTAGAGTATATGATGAAAAATTTCCGCAGGCGCGCCCAAGTTTGAATGCCCGACCGGGTCCATTGAGCGCTTGCCGCAATGCTCTTCAACGCACGCATCTGTATATTCGCGATCATTTAATTTGCGGATTGCATGGCAATGTTAGCTGTATAGGATTCACAGCGAAAATCTGTATATACACATGCAGGGAACACTCAGATCTTCGATCCGCCTTCATTCTCTTCGTCTCGCTCTTGCAGTTCTCTGTGCAATAAAACTTTCCGATTGAGGACCCTTCAGCTGTACTGAGTCGCATATGCTTTCTCAATATACAGTCAGGTGTTAACGACGGTCCAGACTGAACTTGAAGATCGAGTCTCCACCCTGGCAGTCTCTCTCTTGTGATCCTCCGGGGCAGCATTCTCTCTTTCTGAACAAAAGAACCAACAGCCACAGGAGAGAAGATGAAGATTCTGGATCTGGTGGAGGCTCTGAAAGCCCCCCAAGACGATGCCACACGGCACTACTACCTGAGTACGTTGGCACAGCTTTGCAGTCAACCAAAAACGCATGCACGACTGATCAGTGACCCCACCTGGTTTGATGCCATCAAGCCCTCACTCAGATGCGAAGACCTGGAGTCACGTCGATTCTCTGCACTCGTGCTGGCGGCAGTCAGCAGCGGGAAACAGACCCACACAAGCATTCTCAGGCAACACATTTTTCACGAAGTCGCCATGCTGCTGTTAACAAATCAAGACCCCCAGATGCAGCTCTTTCTCCTCAACTTCCTCGGAAACTTGGCATCTAGCCCGGCTTTCTGGCAGCTGTTTGCTGACTACAAGATTGTTCGCCTCCTCGAAGGGCAGATTGAGAAGAGCAACGAAGAGACGATCAAGTGCATCCTTTTTGTCTTCAGCAACCTCACAGGAGACGATTTCCACAGGAAGTTGATGCTCCAGGTTGGGCAGTAGGGGGATTAGGGCAGGTGGTTACTTTACTGGATGCTTGGGAATACCCTGTGCTTGTGCATTTGCTTGCCCCTTGTGTACTCAGCTCATGTGCAGCGTTCGCCACATCTTGAGTAATGTCTTTTCCTTTTCCAACAAAAATACTGAATATTGGCAGGGACAAGAGGAGCACTACGAATGCACCGGCACTCGCTTTGTTTGCATGTCGCTCTCTTTGAGTATGACCAGTAAGTGTAGGTGTCTCTGTAACCTCAGGGTGATGTGCCATCACTAATCTCTCCTTTTCCACTTTCCTGCAGGTAAAAATCCACCGCCGCATTGCACCTTTTCTAACTGTCGGCAGAGAGGAGCTATCTCTTCTTGCGATGGCAGTGATCCGAGGCCTCTCACAGGAGATTGTGGCCCAAGAAGTTTTTCCTCGCACTAACCTCGTAGAGACTCTCTTGGCCCTCTTCGAGAACAAACCCTCGGGAGAAATGGTCGACCTTATTCTCTCCACACTCACCAACATTTCCTTCCACACCCCTAACGCACATTTGCTTTTCGGGCCAAGAGCCAAGCACTCCGAGCGGGTGGCCGCAATGATAGACGAGGCTCTGAGGGTGAACACACTCGAGGAGGCCGATGATGTCGCGTATGGGGCGTGTACGATAGCCAATCTTTTAGAGGACCGAAACTTGCGGGGGGTGTTGACAGAACATCAAATTTTCGCCACCCTTCTTGAACACCGCTCATCCATTGATATCCCCGTGCGGAGTCATCTGGCACGTGCGATGATGAATGCTGCCCTGTCGGAAGAAATCCACGGCCGGTTGCTTCAGACAGACCCCATCCACCACCTTCTAGAGCTCGCCTACCTCGATACGATTGCCACAGCCACGCGCACGACGGCACTGATTGCAGTGGCACTTCTGGTCTCAACGCATCCCGAGGCTCTTCAGGAGGCGCATGTCTCAACTCTGGTGCGTTCGTCTACGTCTTTCTTTTTTGTCGGTTTGTTCGGCTGAGTCTTTGTTTTTGCGTTTGTGTTTGTGTGTGTGAGTGCGGGCTCGAGCGTCCGTCCATGGAGTAATCTCGTCCGTCTGTGAGTGCCTTCGACCCTTTGTCTCTCTCTCCCCTCGCCCCTGTTTTCATGCCTCACCTGCTCACTGCCTCACTGCCTGCGACTGCGTATGTGCAGTGCCGCATGTGTTGCATCCGGAAGAGGCGCCCCCCCCCCGCCCCCGGTAGTGGTGCCGTGCCTGGGGGGATGAAGGCTGGTCCGTCTGGGAACAGGAGAGGTTCGGTTGAGATGGCGGCGGGATTGAAGGTCTCCACTGCCTTCGCAGTCGAGGACGGGGCGGGCGCGGGGGACGCCAGCAAGGCAGCTCCACCTCTCGCAGTTCAGCGTGTCGCGTTTGTGGCTTTGGCGGGAGGGGCGAAGGAGAAGAGAGTGCGGTCCCAGATTGCGACCTACCCGACTCTGGAGTCAATTCTGTACCGACTCGAGAAGGTCGGCACAGAGGCACAGAGACTGCCCATAGTCCTCACCGAGGGGGGAGAATTGGAGTATGCTCTCCACAAAGAGGTGTTAGATCAACAGGCAGCGACCATGCAGATGGTGGCACAGGGGTTGAACCAAACGCTGACGCTTCCAGGGGGGGCCTCACCTTCCAGAAGTCAGATGGGAGGGGGGAGTCCGATGGCTTCAGAGTTGGGGTCTCCGGGAATGTCTGGGCGGAAGGGTGGGCAAGGACAGACGCCTGCATCAGGGATAGAGGGTGGGAGTGCGATGTCGTTTTTTAATCTTCCTCAGGGTGGGGGGCAGGGGAGCGCAGCAGGGGACTCGAACGTTCCTGCGACTGCGACTTTAGAGAGGATAGCGAAGAGTGCGGTTGTGGTACCTCAGTTGGATGACGATACAGAGAGATGGATGATTCTCGAACACGGGATGCAGCTCCTGTACTTTATCGCGTTAGACGAGGGGTCCAGGAAGGCGCTACACAGTTTGAAGATGCAGAGCAAGATCTTGGGGAAGGAGGAACTTTTGAAGAGGTCAGTCGGAAAGCTAGGCGCTCAGGGAGGAAGGATGTGCGGACAGATTCGCAGGCAGGCAGGCAGACGGACAGGCACATGCACAAATGAAAAGTCCATGCTGACGTCAGAAAGAAATCAAGAGATGCAAACAGAGAAGGGAAGGGCGGGGGCACAGACGAGATATGCTTGGAAAGAGGGAGACACAGAGAAGCAGAGATATCCATGCAATCAGGATCGGGAAGGAAAAGGAAGGAACGACATCGGCGCTCCCGCTGACTGGTAGGGTCCCTCAGATTCCAGAAAAGTATGGTCACTCTTCTGTCTTTGTCCAGTCATACTTTTGTTTTCTTTATTACTTTTGCTGCTCGTTTTGGCTTCTTGTTCCTCTGCTTCTACTTCTTTTTATTTCCCGAAAGCTGATGTGAGGATGAATGGATGTATGGATGCAGAATGACCATTACGGCCGCGTCGTTCACTGTCGACATAGCGCGTCTCCTGGCCCTGGAAAGAGAGAAGATCGGTGTCCCAATCAGGATGGACATCTTGGAGCACCGCTACGTGTTCAACCTTTTCATGTACCAGTCCCATCTCCTGCAGTCCTTCACGGTCTTTCTTCCACGAGTTGCGATGTTCTGCTCTGCTCTGACAGCAGATCCCGACTGTGTCGAGGAGTTCGTACAGCAACAAGGAGTAGAGCTCATCTGTAAAGTTTACCACAAGAGCAAAGAGAACCCGGAAAATGAAGGGAAACCGAACTTTGAGATTATGGTCCACTGCTGTCTCACACTCATTGCTTGCTGCAAAGATGAGAATGCCCGGGAGGCTGTGGCGGAGCACAACGGGTTGGAGATGTTCGTGACTTTGTGCGACAAGTGGAACATTTTGGAAGTCACCAGGGCTCTTGAAGTGCCTGATCTCTTCGGAGAGGGAGAAGGAGACGCAGTGGGAGGAGGACATAAGTTCCCGGGAAATGGTTCTGATGAGTCAGTCAGTTGCGTGGATGGAGATCAGAGGAAACGCAGCTTCTTTGGTTGTCGTCTTTCGTTTTCCTCCTGCTTCTCTCTCTCGCTGATTGCATTCAAGAAAAGACGGAAATTGACAATCTGCGAAGGGTGCAAAAAAGCGTGGGGGTGTTTTCATGGGATCGGTAGGGAGGGAGAATAAATGTTTGGCTTCTTTCTCGCTGCACACACACGAATGAATGAATGCTCCCTAGCTTCTTAATTCTTCTGCCAATTAAATTACCTGCAGGGAGTCTGTGCACATGGGGGAGCTGGAGGACCCCACGTTTGCCTTTCTCCACAAGGCCTTGGGAGGAAGTTCGCGTCCTCCTCCAAAAGCAAGCAGCACAACGGACAGACAACCTGTGATCTCTGAACCTGCACAGTCAATGGAGTCCCCTTCGCCCTCACCCGCAGCGCCAGCAGCAGAAGCGGAAGGGGGGGGGAAGACCTCTGATGAGGATGCAGCTGAGTCTCGGTCTCCTAGAAGAGCGCGTCTGCGTGCAGACACTTTCCCGGAGTCCAGAAGCCGAGAGGGCTCGCCTGCGGGGCGCTCGAGGTCGAGGGAGGGGTCGCCCTCTGGCAGGGCGAGAAGTCCCACCCGGTCTCTGTCTTCCAGGGAGAGAGAAGGTACACCAGGGTCGAGAGGGAGCTCAAGACAGAGACAGAGGAATGCGTTGCGGGGGTTTCTCCTAGAGGGTGCAGAGAGCGGTGCGCACGAAAAGCAGAATGGAGACTCGAAGGCGTTTGGAACATCGGAGCTGAAGGAGACTGCCGTCTCTCCCGAGGCCTCCGAAGCGGGTGGTGATACAAGAAGGAAGGCAAATGAAAAGAAGGATCGTCTGAACATTTCTATTTCCATCTCCAAAGATCCTCAAGGTGATCCCAATGCTCAGCAGGAGGATCTGGCGGGAGATGCCGTGGAAGAAGAGCAGAAGCAACAGAAAGCCCCCCCAAAGAGCACTTCTCGCCTCGTCTCGGCAGCCTTGAAGACCCTCTTGTTGTTTTTGCCCGAGGGCTCCTACCGAGAACAAATTGAAAAGGCTGGACTTGTCTCTGTGCTCGGAAGATTGATTGTAGACGGAGAAAGAACAGGTTTGGCAATGCAGTCTCTGGAAGTTGCAGGAGTAGTTCAGTTAGCATTGTACACTCTCAAGGAGCTTTTATGGTTTGAGCACAACCGGAGAAGTTTTTTGGGTTTGACAAGTGACGAGAAAGACTTTTCGTGGGACCCCGAGGAGATTCCCTTCTCCCATAGTCCTGCTCTGTCTTCCCTTGTGACCTTTCTTCCTCCACTAAAGGAGAAGGAGGCAATCAAGAAGGCACGCAGAAGGGCTTCATTGATGATGATGACGTTGCAAGATCGGAACGAAGTAGGAGACTTCGAGACCCCCCCCGACTCTGAGGGGGGAGATTTCCGGAGGAAACCCGAAGCCATGTCTGAAGTCCAAATATGGATGAAGGAGGGAATCTGGAGAGCTGCCCTCGAATGTGTGATGCACATTTCGGGACAGCAGTGGTACACAACCAAGAGACGGCTGGTAGAGCTGCACGTTCCACATCACCTGTTCAACCTGTACATGCTTGGACAACTGCAAAGAGACACAGGTCGGTCGGTTGGCACACGGTTTTTGATGAAATCTTTTAGGCACAAACTGGAAGTGCATTCTCTGCTATCATGGCTGCTCATACGATTTCCGGATGTGAAGAAGGAATGACATGGCGTGCTCCCTTTTCTTCATCTGCTGAGGTTGTCCATCAATTTTTTGGGGTCCGAGCATCGTCGCTGTAAAGTCTCTCTCCAGGCAAAAATGGTCATTCAGCTTTGTCCTCTCTCGTCTCTTTCCTGCATCTTCCCAGGTGGGCTGGTGATCAAAACGTTTGCTCAACTGTTCTTCGGGCACGGCCACAGACAAGCACACAGAGTTCTGCCTGGAGGGGGGGAGGAAAAGTTTCTTGAGGCAGTTGGAGGGGTGGAGATCTGGGAAGACGATGTCCTCCATGAGGTCGACGTGGTCGGCATGCTCTTGCAGGTTGGTCGGTTGGTCAGTAAGGGGGGAGGCGGAGAGGGTCGTCCATAGACAACAGAAGAAATTCGAAAGTTCTATTCGATGTCGCTTTCCTTTTGTTTTTGTTTAATACTCTCGTTTGATTCTTCTGGCCCAGATTTTTTCTGTAAGAAGTCCACACTCGATGCAGACAGGCAAGGTGGTGAGTCAACGGACAGGTTTCGATTCCGATCTCCTACTGCACTCACTGCATGCTTTGTCACTCGCTCTGCAGGTCCATCTGTGCTCCTACCCCCTCGCTCTGCGGCTTCTCTCCATTGGTGCCCTTCTATCTCTTGCACGTCACCCCGTGTGGAGGAGCAAATTTCTCCCGCACATGTCGGGACTCAACCGGTGGGGGCGGGCGGCGATCATCGCGGAGGCAAAGAGAAATCAGGAAGAGGATATGGGAAGAGAGGCAGATATGGAGGTCAGGCATTTTGGTTTGCGCGTGAATGATTTTTTTTTTCTGCACGTGACGTTTTGGTTTTTTCCTTCCTTCTTTCCTTTCTTCTCTCCTTCTTTGAGGCCTTGCTTCCTTTCGCCCGTGCTTTTCTGTTTTTGTCTTTTCGTCTTTACTGCTCCAATCTCCTCTGAAATACGTTCTGTACTCTCCGGTGTCGCTCCATGCGTCTAGACGTGCTTTCGCCTCCCTTCCTACCTCCTTCTCCGCCTGTTTGCTTTTGCTCGGTTAATTCAGGTACGGATAAACGGCGCGTTCTGTGCTCTCTGGACAGAGCTCTCCTTGGAGGCGGACCCACAGATGCTTAGAGCGTTGCACAGAATCAACGCCGTCTCCCTTCTCTGCTTCTTCCTCTCCCACTCGCTGAGAATCTACCCAGTCTCAGAGACACTCAACCAAGGAGACAACTCTCCAGGAGGACCAGACGAGTCCCCCACAGCTGGAGGAGGAGGGGAGTCCCCCACAAACAACCAGGACCCAAACACAGATGTGGAGCCGAGAAAGCCGACGATCTACAAGCACGGCAACCTCCTGAATTCCTCCCTGGCCCTGGCCACCCTGGTCAACTCGCAGTACGCACCCGAGATCCTCAGTGACCTCTTCAACCCCCCAGAACGCATCCGTCTCGTCATACAGATCCTCAGGTAGGGATATACTTTCATACAGAATTATTTTTCATACAGAATAGAAAGTAAATGCACGCATCCGTCTCGTCATACACTCAGGTAGGGATGGATAGGGCGAAGAGGATTGATTCATTTTGAACGGGTGGAGAGAGAGAGAACAGGAGAATGTGCGTGACATGACAAGAGATGGTCGATGGGATCGCGAGACGATCAGTCCTGCTTCCTCGGCTTCTTTTTCGATACCTGAATGGATGAGCTCCGGACATGCACGGTCGATGGAGGGACATTCGAGCCACAAAATAATAAAGAGAGAAAACAACTGCTGTTAGAAGAAATGTGTTCCTTGACACGAGGACATCTCTTTTCTCTCTTGTCACACCCGATTGTAGTTTGAATGCATCAGAGTGACTCCACCTAGCTCTCACCATTCAATCCCTTTCTGTGTGTTCTGTGTGCAGGTCTGACTGCGTGAAGGTGTCGACTGTCCTGGGACCCAGTACTCTTGACTTGGGCTTTGCTGGGGGCACACTGGGTATCACATCGCTGCAAGCTGTGTACCTTCCCACAGACGATGTCAGACAGCTGCAGGAGACGGAGGGGGTGGATGAAAGATTCTCGTTCTTCCACGTTCCCTTCGATATCAAGGCAATCACCTCTCTGGCCCTAGAGGAGCCCTCTGCGTTTCTAAGAAGGTCTCTGATTTCTATTGTCTCGGCGTCTCTCGTGGTGTCGATCAATGAGGTCACCAGGGAGATCCACGATATCGCACACACAGAGGAGATGCAGGTCAGGAGAGCAAGCACTCTAGCGGAGTTAGAGGCCCATTTTGGAGGGGAGAACGAAGAGATGCACCCCCACACAAGGTTCAACCCAGACGCTCTGGACTCAGTAGGCCTAGATGGGGGAGGAGACACTGGCTGGGGATTGGAGCCCAACATTGAGGAAGATCTCAGCCCAGGCACAGGCACAGGCTCTGCTTTCCCTCGAAGGAACACGATGCCTCCTGCTCAACTGGACCTCCTGAGTATTGTACCATTCGAGGAGGTCATCTACGTCTGTGGTCTGGCGGTCATCTCCAAAGACCCCCAATGCCGTTTGTGCGCATTCGTGATGATCGCACTCCTGAGTCAACAATCGGTTGGAGCGAGAGAGCGACTTGCTCAGACGACTCTGTTACTCCAAAATCTCCTTTTTGCTGTCCAGGAGTTCAAAAATCTCCCAGGACCTGAGGGCAAACCTACCGGGTTGGCCCTCAGATTGCGGCACGACGACACGGACAATCGTTTCTACGCAGCCTGGAAAGACGAGGTGGACCCCGGAAAGCGCTCCATCCCGAAAGCATGCCAACAGTCTCCCTTCTGTGCGCGTGTGACAGAAGCAGTCAAGTATACCCTGGTGGTCTCAACTCTAGGCAATCTATGGCAGACGATTTTGAGGTTGCAGGGGGAGAGGGAAGAGAGAAAATCTCGCGGGGAGAGGATCCCTTTGGAAGAACAGGTTGATTTTTCCTCCATTATCCCCAGACTCCTCGAGGACCTCAAATCGGATGCCATGTTTGATGCTTACGGCCGTCGACGCGCACTGCTGGACAACCCAATAGTACCCCCTGTGTCGTCGGGAGGCAGTCCGGATCTCGGCCCTTCGAAAAGCCCTGGATTGGGGCCCATGAAAAGTCCCAAAAGTCCAAAGCTGGGCCCTCTGGGTGCCCCCTTAACTTTGCCTCTGGGTTCCCTGGGTGGACGGAAGACCAAGGCAGGGGGGGGGGAGTTCTCTCTGGCGACTTTGGAAGAGGGCCTGACTCCCGGGCTCAACTTCCGAGGAGCGGACTTTCGGCAGGCAGGGTTTGCCAAAAAGAAGGAGCTCGTGTGCGCAGCGTTGGAGGACGCGATCTACAGTTCCTTGACGAATCTTTCCCATAACATGTTCAGCAAACGAATCTTTCGGGCCGAAGAGGAAGCAGGATCTCCAGACAAGGACAAATGGACTGGAGGATGGACCCTTTCTGCAGCTGTTGCGTTGCAGCCTCCGTGCCATCACTTGTCTTTGAGTACCAAGGGCCCCTCGTCTATTGGGTTCCTGACCTTCTCAGAGATAGAGTGCCTGCGTGTTAGGGAGAGAGCACACCAGATTTTGTTCTCTCAAAAACTCCACAAGGCATTCAACGGCATGTCACGAAAGCAGACGGAGCAGCTCCTCAAGGAGTGGTTGGAGTCCATCAATAAGTTCATCGAACATTCGGCAGCCAAGAGAAACACGCTCCTACTCGTGGATGCCATTGCAAGACTGGCCTTCACAGAGCCCGAGGCACTCGACAAGGGCCCATGGAAACTAGTGCCTGCCCTGTTGCTCTGTTTCCGGAAACACTCCTACAGAGTTGTGGCACGCTCCATTGTCCATAAAGCCGTCGCACGACTTCTGTGCAATGTGTTTGCGGGGAGGCGCAATGATCTTGCAGAAGTCGAAACTGTCAGTCGATCAATATGAATAGAGAGATCAGATGCACACTTGGATGGCAAGTAGACTGACTCAGTGGGCTATCGCGGGGGGGGAACCCTGCAGAATGTTTTTCCTTTGCCTTTCGCGTTGCAATCAATTATCAATTTTTGGCTTTTAGTCTCCCATTTTGTTGCCGCTTTGCGTCTTGTTTGGAGCGTTGGAAAGAATATTCAATACAAATGCATTTTGTTGCCAAGTAGATGTGTACATACTTACTGTTTTGGACTTTCTCCTCTTCCTTCCACGTACCCACCTTGCAGCTGCACCTTGACTTCCTCCTGCCCTTCTTGTCGGAGACGGGAGAGACCAACGAGGTCCTCCAACTGCGACGCTACCTCCTCGGCATGCTCGCCAATCTGGCCACACGCAGCCATCTGGCCCCACTGGTCTCGTCATCTGGGTATCTGGCTACCCTCTCGCCCCGTCAGTCTGTCCTTACATATCTTTTCTGTACTCTCCTTCTCTGTCGTGACGCTTTTCTTGCCTTTCCTTCGGTTTTGCGTAGGCGAGGTTGGAACGTGTGTAGCGGCACAAAGAATGCCATTTTTCTTTCCACATGAGAAGTGATGGGCAGTGAATGACAGGTTGCACCTTTTGTCAGTCCATCCATTCAGTCTCGGCAACACTGACCCTCCTCTCTTCTCCTCTTCTCTCTCTTTGCAGGTCTTGCTTTCATGCATACTGGACTAGAGCTTCTGGAATCCTGTCGTCTATCTGCCAACCTCTCTTCGTACGAAAGTGGTCAGACGGCCATGTTCAGAAACACCCTCACGCTCGAGTACCTGGCCAACGCCCTGGCGATCTGCAACGTCAACCAGGGCGTGGACCTCCTGTCGGGTCGGAGGAAGACGCAGGGACGAAAGGAAGAACCGGAGATGGTTCTGCAGACAGAGGCGCTGGCAGTGGCAGCTCTGCATAATCTTCTGACCTCACCGATTTGTCCCCAGAGTATCACTCACTCAAACCGTCTCCTCCTTCTTCTGAGAGGATTCGTGATCTCCCACACAAACACACTGGAAAAGGGGGACGCACTGCTGAGAACAGCAGCCACTGCCGTGCTGTCCCTGGGCTTTTACTCTGTGCCCGCAATCTCTGCCGGTCTGGAGTCCATCTTAGCGATCTCGGAGGCCTCTGCCTCGTCTGTGGCGTCGAGGAAGGGCCCTGAGGAGACGGCGCGCGCACAGCAACAGCATCTGGAGATGGAAAGCTGGATCAGGTGGATCCTGTCCATCGGCACACAGGCGTATGTGTTGAGGACACCCCTCCATTTGTTGGACTATCAGGTCAGTCAGTCAATCAGTCAGTCAGTCAGTCAGTCAGTCAGTCAGTCAGTCAGTCAAAAGGGAAAGGGACTGAGGCTATCGTGAGATGGAGAAGGAAGTACTAGCCCTCCCTCTGCATTCTTGTGCACCTGTGTGTGGTTTCTTCGATAGCGTCTTCTCTCTCATCGTTTCCCTTACCAGCAGTCTGTTCCTTTTTCTTCCCAGTCCCTACCTTAGCTTTGGTCTTTGTGCCTCTCTTCATTCCTTTCTTTCTCTCTGTCTCTGCTCTCCTCTTACTGGTTTTTTCTTTACCTTGCAGGTCTCTGCATTCACAGCTGTATGAGAATGAAAAGAATTCTGTATGGGAAAAAATGCTCTCCTCTTACGATTGGTTCTTTTTTTTCTTCACCTTGCAGGTGCCCTTCTTCCCAGAAGCCCTGCAAGTCGGAAATGAGTCTCGGAACAGCGCAGAGCAGGTCAGGCGGAGCGGCGGGAGGAGAGGAATGTCTGCTCTGGCTGGTGTTTGTGTGGACCTTCTCGGAATTTGATCGAGGGAAGGAATTCAGGTCGAGGAATTGCCATTTTTCACGATGAGAGTCCGGCCGGACGTTCTGTTTCGTTCATCTCTTTTCTCTATGTACCCCATCTTGCCCGTTCTTTCTTGACGTGAACCTCTTGCTGGAGTTCCTCAACATGGATGCTCTCTGTCTGCTTCGTTGCTTCTTACTGCTGTCCCTTTCATTCATTCCAACTCCCGCATGCAGAGAGTGGGATCAGAACTTCTCCAGAGAGTGATCTTTGCCCTCCAGCTCCCAGAGGGCCAGATGGAGCAGGACCTTCTGATCTCAGATCTCCTCTACGCCCTTCAGAGCTCGGTCTCGGCTTTCAAGACCACAGAGGCGCTGGTCAGCTTCTCAGCTCGCTCAGGGCAGCAGAATATTGTGACTCTCAGATAGAAATCAGATGTATGAATTTCATGATGATGTCACAACAGCAAGCAAGCATACACTACGATTTTGATTGCCACGTGACATTTGTGAGACGGAACACCCGTTCCTAGCTGCCTCAGGGTGGATCTTTGGAAGACGTGCACACCTGCTTTTCAACATGAGCCCGTGCCCTTTCTCTTTTGTTTAGCGACCTCTCTTTCTCTTCACTCGGTCCTTCTCTCTCTCTCTCTCTGTCTCTGTCTGTCTGTCTGTCTGTCTGTCTGTCCGTCTCTCTGGTTTCACGAGACATCCCTTGCAACTACAGCGTTTATTTCTCCAGCTTCGCTAACCGAGTACTTTCCTGCAGGTCCGAGTGTTCGAGTCGGCTCTTCTTCTTTTCCTGGCAGAGACCTCAGCGCTCGAGTGGAACAATTCCCGTCTCCCTCTGTCACTCCTCTTCGTTCTCCACAAAATCAGAAGGGCTAGGGTGAAGGCGAACAAAAATCCAGTGTCAGTTAGTCAGCCAGCCGTTGCTAATGGTTGAATAACAGCAGAGATCGAGGCTCAATGTCTCGATCTGTCCCTCAGCAATCCTTCTGTGTGTCGGTGTGTGTGCACAGAGAGAGAGAGAGAGAGAGAGAGACGCTACTGTTCCGAAGAAGAATTTGTCCGCTTAATCGTCATCTGTCTCACTTCCTTCCTGGTAGCTCTTTGATCTCCTGACTGTTGGTGCTTGTATTGTCTCCATATATGTTTGCAGCACCGCGCCCTCTCCCTCTCTGGCAGCTGCACAGGTCCGAGTTGAAGGTTGTCTCTGGGTGATTTTTCTTCGTTTCCTCTCCTGCGGGTCCCACCACGACGAGATGATAGAGCTTCTTCTCGAGGCTCCCGGTTTTGACTCTGCTGTGTTGAGTCTGTTCGACGCCAGCTCGCCCTTCATGGCTGTTTGCCTGGATGAGGCGGCAACCTTCTTTGCCCACTTCCTCTCTCAACTGGAGTCTGATAGACAGGAACTCCAGGAGCTCGAGGACCGACAGGCACCCAAAAAGGAGAAGGAGAAAGAAGAAGAAAAGCAAGATCAAAAGGAGGACGCTGGAGACAGAATACCTGCTGAGAAGAGAGAACTTTTACAGGATGAATTCCAGACGACTGAACAGAACGAGTCGAGGGGCTCCGACACGATACCAATTCAAAGTCGATTGGAAAGGCGGACACAGGCAAGTGGGGGCCTGGTAGGAGAGCGCCAGACTCCACTGGAGCCTCTAGACTCCGAGAAGCCTTTCTCTTCCATCCCTCGGGACAGAGACTCCCAAAGAAACTCTCACGAGACACCCCTCACGCTTCCTGCCAATACAACAGACGAATTCCCGCCCGGTCCTTCTGTAGATGATCCTAATGAGACGGCGATGGAGAAGTGGAACCGCCTGTCTCGAAGGTTGAGCTTTGGAGCAGGAAGTTCGGGTATGACAGAGAGCAAGGTCAATCGGAGGAAGTCGGCAATCGGTCTTGAGGGGAAGAAAGAGAAGAAAACTCAGCAGGAGACTAGTGACGATGAACCGTTTTTCCTGTCTGAGTTTTTTTCAGAGCGCGAAAGGGAGAAGGAGGAGCGCCAAGCAAGAAGAGCCTTGAGAAGAATGAGTCAGGATGCAATAACAGACCCAGAAGGAGTAAAGGGGGGCAAGAGTTCCAAGAAGAAGAAATTGAAGAAGAAGCAAATGAGGAGAAGCAGTGCACCGGGTGACCTATCACCCCAAGCAGCCCCAGGAGAATTCGACAGACAGGCCTCCATGAAGGCTCCCTCGTCTGATCAGGCAGGAGGGAGGAGACGCTCAATGGAACGCAGAGGGACTTGGGGAGAGGATGAGTCTCCCACAAAACGCGACAGTCAAGATAGCAGACCCCGCATGAAGGAACGCGCCTCCACTGTGGGGTTCCAGTTGGAGCCTGAGAATCTCATGGCTCTAGCCGAGAAACGACCATCAATGCGGTTGGAGAAAACAGAAAGTGCGGGATCAGCCGGCGGAAGCAGGAATTCCTTTTTGAAGCCCATTCTCAAGACGACGCAATCCGAGGACGAGTCCCGACCCACCAGCCCCTCTAGAGGATCCCGTCCCTCGACTCCAAATTCCCAGAGCTCAAGAGAGGGGAGAGGAGACAAGAAGGGTAGCAACAGAAGACCGAAGAGCCCCTCTAGGGGGAACTCTCGTCCCTCCAGTGCTACTTCGAATAATTCCAGAAGACCTAAGTCCACACTCAAGCAGCAGTCAGGGGGCAGCCGTCCTTCGAGTGCGAGCTCTAATGGGTCGGGGGGGGGGAAACGCGGGGGGAAAGGCAAAGTAGCAGCGAAGCCAAGACTGACGACAGGTGGAGCGTTCGATGATCACAGAAGGAGAAAAGGGCAGAAAGGGAAGAAAGGAAAGGGAAAGAGCAGACCGGCAAGTCGTGAAAAGTCACCTTTTGAAAGTTTAAGGCAGGTGGCCCAAACTTTGGAGCAGACTGTAACTCCCGTCCCTGAGGTCGAAATTCTCCGAGCGGGGCTGCTGCCCGAGGAAGATGACGAACCTCCGGAGGACGAAGCGGAGAAGCAGAGGAATCTCGAGAGGATGCAGACACTCCGAGGCCGAATCATTTTCAGGGGCCTCGTGTGGCTCCGATGGTGCCAGCAAGGTCTCCTCACAAAGCTGCGAGATGAGCTCATACGGCGACAAGAGGCTGACATCAAGAAGCAGGAGGAAAAGGAAAAGACTCAGCAGAAGGCCAATGCAATGCCCAACCCATTCAACTTTGATGGCTTCGCAGAGCGCATCCTTGCTCCGACAGCAGAGGATGTCTACTCCAGCACTGCGGTCTCTGACCTTGCTCTGGCTATTCGAACGTGTGACTCTCTGTCAGACAGCCAACAAGAGAAAGAGAACCCGCGGAACTTCACAAGAGAACAGAAAATCGACTCTCCTTTCACGATTCCCACACTCACACGGACTCCCCTGGGTGCTATGTTGCTTCTACGCGTCCCCTGGCCCCCCAAGCCGTTCGAATGGCTTGCGGACTTTGCAGCCTGGGAGATCAACAAAGAAAGTGGGGAGACTGAGAGGTCCCTTCCTGCTCATGAGATCATCCCTTTCGTTGTTCAGAGACTTCAGAGATGGACCTCCAAGCAGAAGAGAATCGAGAAGGAACAATGGGTCTCCTCTGTGGCGCATCAGAAGGAACAGAGAGAGAGAGAAAAGGGCCCACACGGAGAGAGAGAAGAGATGCTCAGGGCACACACACATGGGGGGGCAGCGGAAGAAATTGAGGGCCGGGCATACGCCCTCCATCATTGGCCCCCCCGGACCATTCAGACAGTCGATGAGGGTATTCTGGATACAATCAAGTCAGTCTGTCAGTCACAGTCAGTCACCTGCCCAACTAGCCGTGCAGCAAGTCAGCGAGTCAGTAGTAAGTGTGTGCATCAGGATGTGCAAGGATCGTTCAAGTATGTTCTCTTTTCGCCTTGCCTCCCCGGGTGACCGTTCTCTTTGTTCTTCTGGAAGAATATGCCTTTAAGCAATGTCTCCTCACCCTTCATTCCCTTTTCTGTTCCCATATATGTGCAGGCTGCTGAACTCTCTGGTTGTGAAGGAGCTCGGCACAGGTCGTGTCGACCTGATGGAGGTAGCAAGGGAGGCCTCTCAGATCGTGTTTCTACGCACGGCAGGCGCAGAGGATTTGGCAGCTGCTGTGGAGACTCTCTCGGTTTGCACGCTCAGCGAGAAGGTGGCAAGACACTTTCTGGAGAAAACGGAGATCGCAAGGGACAGTGGGCCTCTTGCAGCCCTAGTGGTCAGCCCCAATTCCCATTCCAGTTTTCTTTTTTGTGTATGGAGTCGAGGTCGGAAAAACAACAGAAACAGTCTCTTTCCGTGTCTGTCGACAGACGCATTTGACAAGATTCATTCCTTTTAGACTGAATGGAGGGAGAAGCAACAAATCTTGGTGTCTGGATAGTCTTTGTCTGTTTCTTTCCCCTCTTATCCCTCGAAGAGACAGACATATGCGTCCGCACTGAAATCCTGGTGTCAATTGTTTTCTGCAGCGCGACTCTCCCCAGAACTTCTACCTATCGACTGACGAGGCGAAGCGGTTCCGTTTGTTCCTCTCCACCCTTTTGGACAGACTGTCTTCGACTGCACACAGAGAGACGGGGATCAGGGAGGCACACTCCGAGAGGAGCCACGTCGCACTGATGCCCCTGAGAGGATCCAAAATGGGCGTTTTGTGGACAGCTGCAGACTCGGGCAAAGTCTTTGATCTCATCACGCTTCTTGCTCTGCAGGTTGGTCAGGCCATGCACACACGCACAAACGCACAAACGCAAAAACACACCAGGTGATGGAGACAGAAAGAGGGCTTGACCAGGAAAATAAGATGTTGTGATGCATTTTGTATTATAATCCAGCCCAAGCTGTTTTCCTGACTTCACGCAAGACGTGCCCTCATTGAAAATTGAGAAGATGGAACAAACGGAAGAGAACGAATTCCATAAGCATACCTTTGCATGCAGTAAGGCTGAAAAGCAATCTGTTCAAACTTATTCTTCTTCCCCCTCTTCATCGGGCTCCGCCAATTCCTCCCCTCTTCTTTCTCTCGCCCCCCTCTGCAGACATCTGAGCCTGAGTGCTGCCTCTTTGCCCTCCGAACGCTGGCCAGATTGGCCGTCTCAGACCCTCAGAGTCTCGAAAAGGTCTGCATGTCATCAAGGTTTTGCTCCACTTGCGAAACCTCATGATGCTTTTCTTACTGCTGATTCTTCGTCTCATTCAAGACTCTCTTCTGCCTGCTTCTCGGGTGCTCCTAACATCGTCATCAGTGAACTCACCGATCGACCGACCAGATAAATGCCCTTCCTTCCCTTGGAGCACTTCATTCATTCGCACATCTTTGTCTTGCAAGCTGGCAAACATTATGCAAAGTTACCGAGCCCCTTTCATTTTGTCTTATCCTGTGTGTCTACATTTATGGGTACTCGCCACACCAAAAGAGTAAAGACGCATGCGTATTTGACGGGAATAACAAAATGTTTTCACCTTCCTTTGATACATGCACCATCCCTCCCCCTCTTGAATGCAGACCGGCGGCTCTTCCCAGATTGACTTTTGGGCCACAGTTCTTTCTCTTCTAGGGCTTTTGAACGAGAGCGTGTCTGTAGACGAGTGGCACAAAAACCAGGAACTCGACAGAGGAGACAGGGAAGCGCTGGACAGGGCACCGAAGTCAGTCGGATAGTAAAAATGGAGGTGCCTGACCGACTCTTCGTTTTCCTCTCAACTCTGTATGTGATTGTACAGACAAAATTTCGGCACAGCCACAAATTATTTCTCCATCATGTTCCCCACCTATAATATTCAAACCTGCACAGCTGCATCTCGACTTTTTTTCCCTGTCCATGAATTGGCATGCATTCTATTGCAGGAGAGTCACTGCGCTTTACCAGGCCCTCTCACCGCTTTCCCGTTGGTTGTCGAGTGAGTCCAGCGAGAAGGACGGAGCAGCGACGCAGAGGCAAGCGGAGGACCAGAAGCCCTCTGCTGCCCCCTCTGTCGTCCAGGTGGAAGAGAAGGTCAAACAGGCAATCAACAAAAAAGGAGAAGAGGCTGGAGAACCAAAAGAGGGCACGACGGCGCGGTCCAACAAGAAAGTGAACCCTCGTCTGTTGAAGGAACGCGCCTTCATGCTGAATCTCATTGAACTCTACTGTCGCATTCTTCTCTTTCAAGTCAGTCAGTCTAAGTCACACGTTTTGATCCTCCTACGCAGACAGACGGACTGAACAGGTCAAGAGAAAAACACAAAGTCTGTCCCGGGGCGTCCGATCTTTTCTCACGCTTTGGAAGTTCAGAGAGTGACGACGAATTTCACCGACACAATTTAGCATTCGCTCAAACATTGTCTTCAAGTTCGACTCGTGCCTTTAGATGTATATGCGTCTGACATTTACTCACTTATCAATTCCAAATGTTGAGTCTCTCTCCGTATGTATCACAACAATGGCCACGAAATCGCGTACATACACGCCCTGTATCTATGTCTCTATTTCCTTTCGTGTTTCCTTTCTCTGTGTGCAGGCTCTTTCCAATCTTCCCTCCCTTCAAAATCTGATTGGAGGTCTGGTAGACTTCCACAAGATGGCGTCCCGTCTCCCCCAGTTGATAGATGAGTACCTTGCGAGACAGAAGTCTCCAGTCTTCCTGCTTCATGAGGATCCCATCAAACTCTCTGGACTCTTCACGGGAGGGCACAGACACCCGAAGCAGGTCAAGGAGGCAGCTGCCCTCTACGAGTTGGGCTCGACTCTTTATGTGGCATCGTTCGGTGCATTCGGGAAACACTCCTGGGAGCAGAAGGGAAAGGCAGAGAGAGAGAAGGGGGAAGACCTGCTTGTCATCCGAGACCCATCAGCCTCTCCTACTCAACATTCTCCGACTGCAGATCTTTTGAACGAGAAGGGCTTTCATCTCGACAGACCAGATAACTCTCTGGGCCTCTCCATGGACGCAGCGGCTAGACCCCACACCTGGTCGACGTTCCGCAAGAAGGTTGAGCAGTTGGCTCCTCAGGAAAGGGCGGCACAGAAGGAACTAGAGGCTATGCTGCCGGAATTCAATCAGGTCTGTCGGTTGGAAATCTATCGAGGTCAAGGAATTCGTTCCCTTTTTCAAGTCACTCAATTGGAATCTGAGCCCATGAAGAAAGCAGTACTCCCGAAATAGCGTCCTACAGTCAGTCGCGTGACGGGGCTGCAGTAAGTCTGTCTCCTCTCGTTTTGATCCTCTCTCAACAATTTGTTTGCTTTCCTTCTTGTTGCGCCTGCAGAGAGTGGTGGGTGGTCTTTCCCAGTTGCTCGAGGGGATTTCCGAGAAGCTGTTCAGTCCCGTGGGAGAAGTTGCGGGCTCCCTGTCACGCAAGAGCACGAAGAACAAGTTCACGTCCCGACAGGTGTCCTTTGCCAAGTCGGGTGCTCTCGGGAAGCGCTTCTGGTTTCCCTCTTCGACTGTCCACACGGAGCACTGGGAAGACGAGGAGGAAGACGAGGGGGCAGAGGCAGATGATGAAAGGGGGGCGGGGGGAAGGCAGGAAGAAGAGGAGCCCCGGCATGCACTGGAGGAAGAAGCAGACGAGCCGGTATTCCCCATACCTTACGAAGACAACAAGGAACAGCAAACAGCTTTCCCTATGCCTCAGAATGATGACCTGCAAGAAAAGACAGACTTCTCCGTGCCTCAGGAGGAGAACCCACAAGAACAGGCAGAAGACCAACTTCCCCCCCCAAGTCTGTTGGAGGAGCAGCCGACTTTCATGCCTCCTGAGGGTGAGGGGACCTCTTCAAGAGGGGAGAAGCCCTCATTGAAGAAGCAAGGTTCCTCTGCAGGCACAGGCACAGCAGGTGCATTCAACCAGCGCACCTCTTCAGGAAAGAAACGGACACCGAATTCGAGGCCGACCTCCAAGAAGCAGAAGGGAGGCTCGGGGGCTCTCAAATTTGTCTTGGAGGGGATGAGCGCCAAGGAAGCAGTGGTGGCTGTGAAGGAAGAGAACAGACAAAGGAGTCGGGGAGAAAGTCCGAAGAAATCTGTGTCTATCCAGGACCTTGACAAGTCAAAGGAAGAACCGAAAAAAGTGGAGAAAGAGCCGAAGAAGAAGGCGGAAGAGACGTCCGAGAAGGCGGAAGAAAAGAAAGAGGAACCGCCAAAACAGGCAGAAGAAAAGAAAGAGGAACCGCCAAAAAAGGCAGAAAAAAAGACAGAGGAACCGCCAAAAAAGGCAGAAGAAAAGAAAGAGGAGCCGCCAAAAAAGGCAGAAGAAGAGAAGAAAGCATCGGAAGACAAACCCAAAAAAGAGAAAAAGGCGCCCAAAACGGCTTCATCCAATGAAAGTGCCGCTGCAACTGCACCCAAGATGGATGAAGATGAGAAGCCTATTGATTCCAAAACCGCCGCCTGGTTTGCACCCCTCAACACTCCCAGGCCCGACAGTGAACAAACCCCTCCGCCACCTTCACAGAAAGAGTTAGAATCCTCTGCTGCTGTCTGGGGCTTTGTTCCGCCTTCTTCTCCTGAGGGGTCTCGTGACATTCCCGAGAGCTCTGGTACCAAGTTGCGAGACGTGGATACAAGTGACCGAGCTAGGCGATCGACGGCCAACAGCGGAGAGCAGATGTGGGGCATTGGGCCGATTGAGGCAGTGGGGCCTGCCGAGGGTTCGGTGAGAGACATACAGAGTCCCCAGCAGGAGAGAGAGAAGGACGAAGGGGAGAAAGAGGAAGAAGGAAAGGTGGAGGAGCAAAAGGAAGAAGAAGGAGGTGCAAAGGAAAAAGAGGAGGCGGACCCACAAAGCCTCAATCTCCCTCTATCGGGCTATGGCACAGTGGAGGAGCAAGAGCCGGAAGCCGACACAGAGGGACTGGAAGAGCTCCAGTCTCCTCTTGCAAAGAAAGTCCAGGCAATCGAGAGCAGTCGTTCGAATTCGCCCTCAAAGAGGCGAAGAGACTTCACGAAAGAACATTTCTGGACGTTCTTTGGTGAGATGGACGACAGCCGCCACGTGGGTTCGCTCTGGGCTTCACAATTTCCCAGCACCGGGTTTGAGTCTCAAAGAAGAGAGTCAGGCGACCAACTGGACGAAGACCACCGAACGCATCCGGCCTTCGGGGGATGGGCGGGGAAAGCGAGTGCTTCTGCGGTGTATCCCGACCTCGTTCCGAGCTATTCGCTTGCGGTGGCAGACACCGTTGTGATTCCTCTACTGACCCTGTTGAGGGGTATGAGTCTGTTTGCATTCTCTGACAACCCGTTCTCGGAGTTTCTCGCCTCCAGTCCCCCGTGCCACATCCTGGCTGGTCTCTGTGGCTCCGTCCTGAAAATCTTCAGGGAGAGGTACCTGACAATCGCCCCTGTCATCACCCCCCTCCCGAGGGGTTCGCTTGCGGATCTTCAGATGGGAGAGGCAGAGCAACGCGTGGTGGAATCAGTCAGAAAGAAGCTCGAGGTCTTGATGGAGAGTCAACAGGCATTCTCCACAATCCTCCAGTACTGCATGACTCTCATGACCGTTCTAGAGGCCCATCGGAAACCTCTACCGGCTCCTTTGAACTCCACACAAAAGAAGCCGTTCTCGATTTTGACCCCCCAACCCCCCCAAGCTGTGGATGGAGAGAACGAGGAGGACATCGAGGAGCTTCTCTTTTCCTATCGGTACACAGACTCAGGGTCTCGCCTTCGAATTCCCAAAGAAGGGAAGCGCGCCCACCTCACGATCATAGGGGGGATCCTGCTTCCGACATGGTCCCTCTCGCCCTCCCACGCAGCAGGCCGCGCACCCTATGAGAAGACAGTGCTGCTGGAGGGAAGACCGTTGAAGGCTCTGAAGCCCGACGATGCCTCCCTTGCCTTGGCGGAAGTTCTAGAGCCCCACCTTTGGGTTCCTGAAATAGTGCTCCAGTTCTGTGAGGGCACCAACGAGACCCTCTCAGAGGCAGAGAAGGAGACGGGGACAGACCTTGCCATTAGGTTCGTTATTTGTGCATTCCTCTTCTTCCCCTTTGTTTCATTCCTCAAAATCATATCTGCTGCATGGAAAGAAGTAACGTTGAGAGCCAAGGAACGAGAAAGAGGCTGCGATCGTTTTACTTGCTCGCTTGATCAGCGACCTCCTGGATTGAGAAAGGATGAGAACGGCGTGAGTGAGTGGCAACGGGAATTCCACTGCTTTTTTACTGATGTGCAAAGCGGGCATCTCAAATGCTGGTGCCTATCTGATCTAGCTCTCTTGTCTGCTGCGTGGATCTGCTTAATTGAATTCAAGTATTTGGCTTCTTTCACTTCTGCCTTCTTCCTACTTTCCTGGCTGCAGAGTCCTTGCGGTGCTTGCCAACACTTACCTCAGCAGTCGCTCGTCTTTCGAGAGCTGTTTCTCGCTCCCCTCTCGGACCTTCATTAGGTCAGACAGCTGGAGAACAAATGAAGCGGGCTCGCTCACTTGTGTCCTGTACTCCATTCTATGTATGTCCACCCACTTTCAATTGAGTTCATTCAGGTTTTTTCTATGCATGTAGATCTTTCACCCAGGACGGAACTCTTTCTGATTCGCGCATCCATCCAAGAAGAGGAGAGAAGGGACGAAAACGTATCTCATTTCCCCCGGTCTCATTCATCCTGACCCCCCTTCTCTCTTTCTTTTTGTGCGTGTTTGTGCGTTTGTGTGTGTGTCTTCTCGTGGCGACACTGAGTGACGGAAATTCAGAATCGCGTCTCCTTTCTTTCTGCCGAAATCCCATTACATTCATTCCTGCTTCCCCTGTTGCCCTCCCTCCCTGTTTCCTTCAATGAGAGAGAGAGAGTGCAGATCTGTGGATCTGACCAGACCCGGCCATCTCGAGTTCATTCAGTCCCTCCTTCGTTTGGCCGTGAGAGATCCCTCCAAGGTGGGGCCATTAGAGTGCTCAGTGTCCTTGGTTTTGCATTACTTTTTTCCACAACAGAACAAGATAGACTGTAGACATATGAGCCTGCAGAGTCAGGAAGAGAAACTCCTCTCTTTGCTCTCATCTGCCCTTTTTCTTCCCCACTGGTTTTTGCACATTCGTGTTTCCATCAGGGCAATTGAGATTATCGAACGCCCTATGCGAGTCCTTCCAGAGTCTTCAGACGTTGAATTCTTTTAAATGTATTCCAAAGCGATCGACCTCTTGTTTTTCTTGATCTACATGGTAACACACCCCCAACCGCCTGACTGCTCGTACGATGCAGACAGACGTACGTACATCCCTTCCCCCATCCATCGAACCATCCGTGCATGCAGGCCCACTGGATTGTGTTCTCAGTCTCTGCACTGGTGGAGATGCAGAGAGACCGTCTCCCTCCCCAGACAGAGACCGCAGTCGCTGTGGCTGCAGTGATTGTGCCTTCACTCCTTGAGGTGGTCTCCGTGAGGGTGGGATTCGCGTGTGAGAGGGAGAAGGAGCGCAAGGGTGTAGAATTGAGACGCACATCGGTGGACGAGGGACAGAAGGCGCAAGACGCAAGTCGAACCTTCACACGGAGACGCTCAGAGGATGCACAAGTCGCAAAGGATGCCTCTGTGGTGGTCGCCTGTATTCGTCTCCTCTGCAACTTAGCGGCACTTCCTGACGGCAGGGACATGTGTGTGCAGTCAGTCGCTTTTTTGAAGAAAGGATACCACAGCGAAAATATTTCTCGCTCTGTCCATCTCTCTCTGTTCATCTCTCTCTGTCTCTCTGCCTCTCTGCCTCTCTGTCTCTCTGTCTCTCTGTCTCTCTCTCTCTCTGTGTCTGTGTGTGTGTGTGTGTGTGTGTGTGCGTGCGTGCACTTCACCTGTAACTGCTCTCTGTGAATGGCAAGACCGAATAAGAACGTGGCATGATGCGTCATTCGCTCTGTTGTGAACGATTTCGAGTATCAATCTTGTGTTGGTCTCGTTTGTCTCCGAGATCGGATGGAGTTCGTTTGTTTGCCTGTCTGACTGCAGAAGCGGCGCCGCGGAGGTTTGTCAATCTGTGTTCCAGGCTTTCTTCAATCGACAAGTCAGTCAGTCAGTCAGTCAGTCAGTCAGTCAGATTGATCATCAGGGTAAAGGGCATGCAGTCAGAAAAAGGAAAAGATAGAAGAGCGCTTGAGACACTATACAAAACACTGTTCCTGGGTCGACTTCTCCTGATATGATAGTCCCTCCTCAAATTTTTGTGCCCTGCTCTTCGCATTTCCTTTCTTGTGGTCTACAAAGCAGGAACGAAACTCGGACGGACAAAATCGAACCATCCAATGTCCGTATGTATGATCGATTGAGCGTTTGCATGCAGACGCTCCTGACCTGCCCTGTGGAGTTGTTCAGCCTTGCCGAGGACCTGTGTTGTCTCCTCCTTAACCTTTCCAGAGTGTTTGAGTCGGCTGGTCGCACCGGTTTTTCCAAGGGTCTGGCTGGGTGTATCCTGACAACAGCAGGGGCGATGGTCTCCTGGCTTCCCGAGATCCCCCCTCCTCTTCCGAATCAGACATTTGAGGAGCAGAAGGCAGCCCGCATCGGGTGTGGAGCTGCTGCGTCCTCAGCAGTCTCCCTCCTCACAGCCACGCTCGTGCTGGTGTGCAGAAATCCGGCCAGTGCAGACCCGTCGTTCTGGTTGGGAGGAGATGGAGTCAGCGCACAACAAATTGAAACCGCAATGGCGAGAGCACACAGTGTCAGTCGCAAGCACTTCCGCCGCTTTCACTTTGTGATGCTACTCCAATGTGCATGTCTTCACAAAGTTGCCTCACGAGTTTTTTTCTGTTTTTACGCTTTGTTGCTCGCTGATTTATAAGTAATATTTATGTCTTTCTTTGTTGTGGTGAGTTGCAGCGCGAGGCATCCATGCGTGAGTTCGGGCGGCAGCTGGCGACAGGTATGCGGAGGTCTCAGGCTGGTCAGGAGACGTCCAAATTGGGTGAGCTGGACGCTCCGTGGTGTTCGCTTCTGTGTGTTCTGATCCAGAGGGGGTTCCCCTTCCGGTCGGGGTACTTCGAGAGGCTCCTCGTGAGTGCCGCAACGCCCTGGCTTCAGGAGAAGGAGAGAACGGAAAACCAGGGAGAAGGAGAAGAGGAGAAGGGAGAGGAGGAGAATGGAGATACAAACAACCCCTCGGGGATGGACTGGGGCCTCGGGAGAGTGGAGGATATCGAAGGGAGGGACACGGGGGAGAAGAAGCAAAAGTCTGAGGAAGAAGTGGAAAAAAATCGAGTGCGGTCAGTATGCTCATAACGGCCCCATCCCATTCTGCTCACAGAGCTTTTGCACGCATGATCTTTTCATCTGCACTTTAATTGTTTTTGCTGTTTGATTGCGGCATGAAGTCTTAATTCAAATTTCCTTGTTCGTCCTCCCGTTCTGTCAATTGTGCTCCGTCCGTCCGTTCCCCGTCTCTCTCTTTTCTGCTCCCGCCATTCTTTCTGCATGTGCTTGCTTGGTTGATCAACATGTGTGTGGATTTCTTGTTCTTGGACTTAATTTATATGTCTTCTCTTTTTTTCCCGTGGGATCACATCATGCCCTGCTGACGATCGATGGAAGGCTGAATCGATCGGCCTCTGCATGCACTCCAATTTTCTTTTTTCAACATGTATTTTCCGGTGAATGGATGCTTCTTCTTCGTGTGTCTTTGCAGAGAGAACGCAGCGGCATGTCTCCAATTGCTGGACTCCCCTCGCGTCCCTCTAAGGGGGGAGACAGAGAAGGGCGTGCGGCTTCCTGCTGGAGACCTCCTCGTGAAGGCCGAGAAGAAGCTTCGGTCGGTGGAGTCTGGGGATGAGGGACTCGCAGACCTCAGATACGTGGCAGCTCGAGCAGCATTCTTCCGAGAGGCGTCTCTGAATCTGTGCAGACACAAAGGAGCGGTGCAGTCTCTGTATGCTCTCTTGGGTGTAGGGGACCTTCCTTCTTTGGAGTCTGTGCGTCATGGGGTCGCGTTGAGTGACTCTCTTGAGGCTGTGCACTGGTACGCTCTCTTGATTGCACACAGTTTGAGCGCTTTGTGCGGACAGGATACCCTGCGTCTGCCTGGGTTTGCTGAAGTGATCTGCAACGCATACGAAATGTGGGCACGCACTGTGCGCACTCTGACCGGGCCATTGTTCCGTCTCCAAACCAAGGGCGAAGCAGAACTCGAGGAATGGGAGTTGAACGATAGCGCAGGACTGCTCCACTTTGCCGAGAGAGCAGCAACAATGGCCCTTTTGACTCTCCGTAATTTGACCTTCGCCCTGCCCTCGGGAGATCATGAGGCTCTGAGGTTCTTTGCAGAGGACCCACAAGTGATGGTCGACATGGCGAATGACTTCGCCGCAGTGGCAGAATTATGTGTGCCTCAGAGAGCGCTTGCACGGAGAACCTCAGTCACAGAGGGGAAGGGTCCCTCTGTGCCTCTTCTCCCTCACGACGTTCCCTTGTTCCTCTTGGCACTTTGGACTGCCTCTGTACGCCTGCCTGCCTCCTTCTGCAAACGCATCTCGTCGCACAAAACACTGATGGAGATGCTCGTGGCTGCCTCTACCGACGGTGCGCAGGGACCGGACGCTCTCGCAGGAACAGGACCGGAACCCAACGCCACCAAGCAGCTGTTGCCCTGTCAGATTGTGTCGGCACATGTGCTGGCTGTGAAGGAGAGGGAAGCAAGGGGCGAGAGGGCGGAGCAGAGAGCGACTGAGCACTTCATTTTCATCGCGAGTGCAAGCAGCCTTTGTGCCATTTGCTCTGCAAGTACAGTCGCTGCCTTCGCGGTAGCAGAGGTCATCTTCGCTCCCCCGCCGTCTCCCAATTCAACCGGACAGGCTTCGGCCTTCTCGTTTGACGCAGTCGCTCCCTCTTGTACGGCTGCCTCGAGGATCGTGGGAGGGTTGGCTAAATTGTTCTCAACTGAATTGAATTCAGACGGGACGGTCCCAAAAGGCGGATTTTTGTCTCTTCCATGGATCCGTGCGGGAGTGCAGCTGTGCGAAACGATTTGCCGACTTGAGTGTCTGACAGTGCAATTTGGATCGGACCTCAGATCCCCTACTCTGCTGGGGGCAGGGCTGGGGGGGTCTCCTCACGCGTCCCCTCGTCGGGGGGGGGGAGGACGGACTGTTCTCCTCCCATTCAACGACGAGGACAAACTGGCACTGAGAACGATTGCGCTTGTCGGGACCCTCAGCGAGCACGGAGACATCAGGTCGGTCTGTTAGGACATGCAAGTAGAAAGGCCGGGTGGGTTGAAAGAGAGGGGAAAAGTCCTTTTCCCCGAATTGACAGGGTGGAAGTTTTTGTTTTGCCTCTTTATTGTCCTTTCTCCTTTGAGTAAATGCGCAAATGCATGCGTGAACGAGTATCATGAATATCTTGTTTCTCTGCTGTGCTGTGTGTGTTTTTCTGTCATGACAGGAAAGCCGTATTGTCGGCTGTGGACTCCTCCCGCCTGTTCGTAGACCTCCATTTCCTCCATGAACTTGCAAAGAGGCGCCAGATGGTGCGGTGCGATGCCAATCTATTCTGCCGTCTTGTGTGTAAGGGCTTCGAGTCCAATGGCATGGACGTGAGGGGGGAGGGAAGAGAGCAGCTTCGAGAGAAACTCGAGTTGCTTGGTGTCCTCGTGAGGTGTCTGGAGGAGGGTCTTCTTGAGGACAGAAACGCTGCGAGGGTAGCGAGAGTCTTCGGGAGACTGGCCTCCAGGGGGGAGAGCAGACGGACGTTTGTGGCGTGTCTCGTACTCTCTCGTCCTCTGCTCTGTACTTCTCTTGTGCACAGTCTAAGCACGAGGGGAGTGGTTACCCTGGAAGGCGAGCGTCCTGCAAAGAAGGAGCATACGTTCGGGAAATATCTGGACTCACTTGACAGCGGAGTTCCCACCATTGACTGCAGTCGGAGGCAGGCAAGAGACTGGAGACGCCTGCGCATTGCGGCTACTTCCTGTCTCCGGATTTTTCTTTTCGGGGCCCTCGCACCCGTATCGTCCCTTTTGAACGACGCCGAATTGACTCCTCTTCGGCGACAGCGAACGGAGGTCCTGGCAGCCGCCATGCTAGATGCTGGCCTGGCCATGCTGAAGCAACCAGAAGATCTGGAGGTGATGGAAGCGACCTCTGCAGTCCCATCAGATGCAGAGGTCAGACAAGTGGTGCGGGAGGGGTCTGGAGCTGCTGCTGTGTTTCTGACGGACTTTTGTAGGACGGACAAGCGTCATGGTCGACATTTCAGGGATACCCTTACAAGGCTGGCTCTATGGGAAACCTTGTCGAAGTGCATTGCCAGGGCGTTCTTCTCCTCAACTGAGAGTGGAGAGGGAATCGGGGAGCGCACACAGATCCTTCACCTGGTTGCCGTGATTGTTCAAACAGAGGGCAGACTGAAGGAAGAAGATGTTTCTTGGCTCTCGCACGTCCTCGCACTCGTCTTCTCAGAAAGGCTTTGTCTCTCTCAGAATACAGAGGACG
Source organism: Chromera velia (assembly GCA_018398765.1). Taxonomy (NCBI): domain Eukaryota; family Chromeraceae; genus Chromera; species Chromera velia. The sequence goes on along the minus strand of JAHBMJ010005753.1, from coordinate 36,999 downwards.
ACGACGCGATGAGTGCCTTGAATGAAGACCACGGGAGAAAAAGGGTGGGCAGGCAGAAGGTTCGAGAGAGATCCCCATCAGAGTTGCGTGCTGCAGAAGAGGCGTATTCCATCAACTCTCCTGTCATCAACTTGCCCCCCCACGACGGTCCCACAGAACCCGTCTTCCAATATTCCTTTGAGGAGCTGGCCACCATCTCCGGTCTCCTTGCAGGTCTCGCCCTGCATGGAACAGTCACAGGCACAGACGATTGTTTTGATCTCTGGCCTCAGGCCCTCTTGAGAGTGATCAAGGAGGGAAGATTGATCGTTCTCCAGGATCCCGGAGTCATCAATAGATATCCCCGTCTGTGGTTGTCACTTGAACAGAACTGCGTGCGAACAGCCCGCGCGCTCTGTCGCCGTTCCTCTGTGCATCCCCTGCTTGCGTCCAGCAGAGACTTTCTCGTCGCGTTGACAAACTTTGCCTCGACAGGACTCGAGGGAAGTGCACGCACCGGGCACGCGATGAGAATTCAGACAGAGTGGCAAATGGCCATTGCGCTCGCGCCTGCCCGACCGGTCGGTGCGGCCTGGCAGACCCTCCACGCGTTTGAAGCTCTCGCTGCGCTTTGCTGCTCAGAGGACTGTTCAGTGGGTGCTGCCCTGTTGAGCCGTCACTCAGGGGCTCTGAGCGAGTGGCTGCTTGGGATTCTTCCCGTACTTCTGGAAGAGGACGAGCATAACGCAGAGGGGGGGGAAGGAGAGGAAGCGAAGAGCAGAGGGTGTCGGTTGAATGATGAGGAAAGAAGGGGGTGTTGGGGGATGTGGCTTCAGTGCGTGTGCGGACTTGGAGGCATGGGGTCGGGCCTGGGGTTCGGCCTCTATCCCCTTATGGAATTCGCCCCTTTGCTTCTGTTGGCAGCGAGCGGTCAGTAGAGGATTACGCCGTTTTTCTCTCTGTGTTTTTCTTTTCAATGCAGCTAGGTGTTCTTGACACTGCTTTTGATAGCACGTAGGTGGATCCTCTTTCCTTTCAAGTTTTACTCTTCCAGATCTGTTGTTTGCTCTTTCGGATAGTGGTTCTTCGCCTCGGTGTACGCTTCGTTCTGGATTTTCAGAATAGACGCAGAAATTTGGTCAAGCTCAGATGAGAGAGAAAACCTGTCATTCAGCGGGAAATTTCTCTTTTCTTTTCTTTTCTTTTCTTTTCGCGACGGTGATGAGAAACTTGGCCTTTCTGCTCGTTTCTTCTCTTCTCTCTTGCTTGTGTTCAGGTCTTGCTAGCGTGTTCGCCCTGTTCCCCGACTTCCGGGGTCTCCCCTCAAGTGTGCGTGCGTCACTGTCTGCGTTCCTTCTGGGGGAGATGGGGGGGGAGTTGGGAAGGAGACGACCTCCGTTTGCAGACAGCATTCAAGCCAGAATCGCAGGAGATGAGCTGAGTGCCATTCTGGTCGAGGCCGTGAAGAACAGACCCGCAGTGCCCCCGCATGACGACGACACAGAGGATCTGCAGGGGGGGACGGCAAAGACAGAACCCGAGGATGGAGAGGAGGAAGAGGAGGCCCCATTTGTTCGGGAGGACAGGAAGTATGGAGGGGCTGTACAGGCAGCACACTGTGTGAGGTATCTGCTGGATCAGCTAACTGTGTTCTTCCCCTTCGGAAAAACATCCAGGGCAGGGGCAGGGGAGGTGACTGCATTCACCCCTCGGGACTCGGGGACTGTCGACCGACTGCGAGACAGACACCTCGCGCTTTTGTTTCTCTGCGCATTCCATTCTCCTGTCGAGTCTGTCCGAGCTACTGCCATGAAGACTTTGGCAGTAGGGCTGCGAGTCCCTTCGGCTGATGATGGCTGGGCAAGTGGGCAGCCAGGCGGGAACAGCGGCAAGATGGTCAGTTAGTCAGTCAGGGAGGTCTGTTGAAGTGATTGATTGACCTTGTTCTCCCTTGATAAATCTATGAGAGACTCGGAGAACGTACTGCAGACACACAGAGAGACATGTGGAGAAGGGAAGATGGCAAGAAAAGAAAGGAGGGTAGACAGATTTTTTTCTGGTTCCAAACACTTCGTCCAAACTTTCGATCTCTTTTCATTTGATCGATCGACCGTCTCGATCCCTCAGAAGCAATTAAGTGAGTCAGATTGATCTCGTCCTATCCCTCCTCTTCCTCTTCTTAAATTGTTTTGTGCAGCCGTGGGCGAAGGCCTGGCTCCTTCACCCGGAGATGGAGCTTCTTCTCGAAGAAGGACTGGGGCTCCTTCCCCCAAAAGGGAAAGGGGCACTTGGAGGACAGCAGGTTGTCAATGAGGGTCCTCTAGTGAAGGCTCTTCGTGCCACTGTGGAGGAGGGAAGGAGACGGGATTTCCTCGAGAGCCTCACTGCAGCCCTCCAACTCGTCTCCTCTCTATGTAAAGTTGGCGGTCTGAGGTATGCACTGAAACTCCTCAGGGCTGTGGCACCAGCAGCGTTGAAGACGGCATGCGTCAGTCGAGTAGTTGGTAGAGCAGAACAGAGCAGACAACCATTCTTTCTGCGCCCTCGCGTTTTGTATTCCATGATATTTTTTCCTGCCGTTTGCGTAGTGTTTTATATGTGCTGCATGCAAAACCAGCGAAATGTCAATGGGTGCCTTGTGACCCTCAGGGGCTGTGAAAACATGCTCTCTTTGCTTCTTGGCATCATGAGTTTTGATATGATCTATATCCGTTCCCTTTTCCTTCCAACCTCTTGATTGAATGCATGACATTGTTCTGCTGCCTGCAGGATCGCCAGCTCCCTCTCGCAGTCCGTCTGTCAGGTGCCGAGGCGTTTGTCCTTCTCTGTACCCAGAGAGCTGGATACTCCTCGAAAGGGGGGGCTGAGGGAAGCGAGAGAGAGACGTTGGGGCCTCCCAGTGGCCTCCCATGTGCCTTTAGCCTCTGTTCCCCTCATCCCGCAGTCCTCCGACTTCTCTGTGAGGAGGACGCCGAGGATCTCAGAGAGAGCCGGTCGATGCGGGGGCTGTTGTCTTCGTTCCTTTCTCTCTCGACTCCTGCATGGGGGGAAAGTAAGAAGGAAGATCCCGGCGGGACGAAAGAGCAGGAGAAAGAGAAAGAGAGACATCAAATGGAGGCAGAGGATGCAGCCGTTTTTGCACCCCTCGTGAACGCGTGGGTCTCTTTCTTTGCTGGTCCGGCTGCGGGAAAGTCATCGTGGGTTGGCTCGCAAAGAAGGTCAGTGCCTTGCTCTTTGTGTGTGGGTGGGGGGCTGTCTTGGGTATTCCGGACTGTCCGCTTCTCGCACACAAAAAAAACATTTTTCCTTTCTTCATGATGGCGATTTCTTCTCATTCGATCATCTGTTTGCACTTCATCCAGAAGGACAGAACGAAAGAAAAAGATATTTGCGCCCTGTCAATGTAGGCAATGTCCTCAAGAAAAGACTCGTGTCAATTTTTCGTTCGCTGTTTGCATTTTCTCTTATTGACTTTCGACTCCTCTGTGCAGCCCCGGGCCCCAGGCGTCTTTCTTCTTCCGCATCCTCTCGGCTTTCCGGGATTCTCCCCTGACGGGGTTCCTTCTCATGGCTCTGAAGGCATTTGCTAGTCGGGGGGTTCTGGGCAGACGTGAGGGGGCGACGCGAAACAACAGCAACAGCAATGACAACTTTTTCGGGGACGTTGCAGAGAGCGTCGAAATCCAGAAGTATGCAGACAACCTGTGGGCAATTGCCAGGAGGAGAGTTGACAGTGGGTGGGACAGCAGGGTGGATGCAGAAGCGGGAGGGGGGGGCGGAAGGAGGAGCTCAAATTTCAATGTGAGGAGAACCTCAAAGGGACCTCCCTCTCCCCTCTTGATGGCTTTGCTCTTCCGTCTTTGTGCTCCCTCCATCTCCCTCAGGAGGTCTTTGGATCTGTTTGGCATTTTGGCCGAGAAGGTTGAAGAAGGGGGTGCAGGGCTGGAGAGTAGCTCCATGGGCGTGGAAAGAGGGGGAGAGGAAGGGGGACCCTCTTCTTTCCAGACAGATGTGGTTGATGGAGAGACGTCAAGGACATGGGCAAGGAAGGGACAAGTGGCCGAGATAGTTGCTGCAGCCCGACACCTGCCTACAGCAATGCGCACAGGTGTGAGCCCTGCCTTGTCCTTTCTTCTGCAGCCTGTTCACAGGGGTGCAGCAGATGAGTTTTCGACAAATTTGGATGATTTTTCAGTTTCAGCTTCCCTGTCTTCCTCCGGAGGTGGTTTCTCCTCCTCCTCTTTCTCTTCCTCCTCTTCCTCCTCTCAGTTCTCTGGGCCCCCCCCCCCCTCCCCCCCTTTCCTGATTTGGATGGGTGCTTTGATCAGTCAGGTGGCCGTGAGGGTATCAGAGAACGAGGCAAGGGAACGAGTGTGAAGGCAGGAATGAAGCACCCATTGCGAAGACAGGCGAGATGGGGAATTCGAAAGTAAGAGAGGAAAGGTATTGTATTGAAGGTGTACAAATTCAGGAAAACTTCTGGGTTGAGACCCTTTAAGTCGAGGAGCGGAATTGAGAAGAATCGGGACGAAGCCGACTCGGGAGTATTGTTTTTAGAGTGGTGGTCAAGAAAGAAAGAAAGAAAGAAAGAAAGAAAGCAAGAAAGCAAGAAAGCAAGAAAGAAAGAAAGAAAGAAAGAAAGAAAGGAAGGAAGGAAGAAAGAAAGAAAGAAAGAAAGAAAAAAGACCAAGGCCTCGTTGACGTCTTTTGATTGTACGCCTGCCGGCCTGATTCAGAAGCCTTCTTTCTCTAATGATTTCTTAAATGAAAAAATCCTCGCTTGGACTTGATGAGACCTTCAGCCTCATCGAGGTGGGCCGGAATCATGCATGTCCGCAGTGAAAAATAAAACGGAGGCCCCTACTTTGGTATCTTTGTAAATAAACTTGCGGAGGACGTGTCTGGGTGCTAGTCTGGGTGCAGTGGCGCACCAAGGCCTGGGCCGTCCCAATTACCTGATGACTGATTTAAATATGCAGAATCGATGTATCACAAGCAACAACAAATAAGGATAGTCGGCGGGTGGCCCAGGGCTGGCAACCAAAGCGGCATGGCTTTTTGTTCCACACCTCAAGTTGTGGACTTTATAAACTCAACTACTTAAACCAGCTTATGATCAAAAACAATTTACAGAACGATAATTTCTATGTTTCAAGTTCTCTATACAAGTATGCAAGTATATGTGTCTGGTTAGATTATGTGACAATTTATGTCAAAGATGGTTCTACATCTAAAGATTCCTAAGATCTAGCCAAAGATTCATTATTTTTTAGATCATTTCATATAATTCAACCTATCCTGAATTTAAACTACAGTTCATACATATATTTTACAATTTAATAACAAAAATGTCATTAAAAAAATAAATCAGATATAAGGCCTCTATAATTTTTACTACTGATACATTCTCGTTTCATTTTAACTGTAATTTAAAGTCCTAGTTAAAGTAAAGTCTTCTATATATAGAAAATCTTAAAGTTGTTAGTCAAGTTATAGTAACGACTAGAAAACCAATCCTACCAACTATCACTGACCTCATCATTTCAAGCTAAGTTGAAGTTCTGTATGGAACACCCCACCTTGCTAGCTCTGGCAACAGATGGATATAGCAGCCTGAGGAAGTCCTAGTGCAGAACCTATCAATCAACTAGTCAATCAATCAACCAATCAATGTATTCATTCATTCATAGCTTGAAATCCTAGTTTAACTAGTAGTTTAAGTGAATTAAGTTTTAAAATAATGACCAGAAGACCAATCCTATGGACTTTATCATCATCGCTGACATCATCATATATCTTATTCTATTCTACGACTATTAAAGTTGTTGCCAGTGATATATATGCACAATGTATAAATGCATTAAAATTTTAGAATGTTTTGATTCTACTCAGAATCTACTGCACATTTCCCTCTCTACATGGTTTTTTGCGTGCGTTTTGTTCTTGCCTTCTCCGATCTGACACTGTACATTGAAGCGATGTTCTCCCCTCCGCCCCGCTCAGACGGTTGGCGCACGCCGCATGGGTAAGTCTAGGGAGAGGTGGATGTGCACGCACACCTCCGTGTGTATGTCTCTGTGTGGGGGTCAAGGTGGAACGGAGGGCAAGGTGCCTGTTTGCCCCCAGTGATCCCCCTTATTGCCCGAAGGAGTCAACAGACTCTCCGGGAGCGTTACAGGAAACAGTAGAGATCCATCAGCTGCCTGCCAATAGACAGACAAGCTTTTTTCAAAAAAGAGAAAGAAGAAAAGAGACAAAGAAAGGCTGAGAGACGGAAGACATGACTTCAAATCTTTTTCGTGCATGCGCGATCGTCTCGCAGGACCGAACCAGCATCACGAGACGAGACGGGTCAAGCAGTGAATGAGTCAGTGGGGGATTTCAAGACTCAAAAGACGACTGCCAGTCTGTCACTCACTTAGTCAGTCAATCTTCTTTGTCGTTGCCGCGTTGGGGTCTGCAGGGTCATTCGGCAGTAGGTCTTCTGTGATGCTCACTGCTCCTTGACTTCGGCGCATCTCCTCTTCCTCATCCTCTCTGTGGGCTTTTTCAAGTTCGTGGATCTGCTCATCTAGTTTCACCGCAATCTCGAGCAGCTTTCTGAACTTGTGTTCGAATTGCTCAAGTTGCACAATCGCAACACCATGCGCAATGCGAACCAGACGCCAAAGACGCAAAATTATAATCACACCGCCCACCCCCGCAAAAAAAATCTCCAGGGCCAGAGAAGTGGGTGCTACAATCAGGTCAGTGATGTACCCCCAATTGTGGAAGAAACGAACTCCCATTGCCAGCAAATGAAGGAGAACATCTAAATTCAAGTACGCGAGGATAGTCACACTCATCCAGTGGACCACATGCTCGATTTCATGCACTGTGTGTCCGTGCGTGTCCCCGAACGCCCCCTCCACTGCCAGCAACTCAAACCCCACCAAGACAACATCAATGACCAACAGAGCCACGATCAGCATCGAGTATCTGCACGCACCAAACAAGGAATCCATCATCTACTGTCCACACTCCTCACGGAGATCTCCTTGCTGGTGAGTGGGATGTTCACTTTCCGCATTGCAGAAAGAAAGTCCCCTCCCAGCTGCCTATCGGAAGAGGGCAATCAAGGCAAGACAGGACTGAGAACTAAAGAATGAATGACAGAAAAAGACACAGGAAGGAAGGAAAAGGATGAGGGAGGATCCACAGAGACCTCAACGAACGAAGAGAAAGATGCACACACATCCGGAGGAAGCACCAAGAGGGCAAGACGCAAAACTAGCATCAAGCGCCGCACGGCACTTCGGCATGGAAAAAAAGGAAAAGGCAAGCGCGCGGTCCAAGGAATATGACAAGAAACGCTTTTCCGGAAACAACAAAAAACTACTCACTTACCCATGTGAGAGAAGCATCTTCTCCAGCCTCCTTTGCCACGGCCTGCCCCCTTCCCACCATTTGTCGCTCTGGGGATCATTTCTCATCATTTTCCCTGTATCTACAAGTGCCCCCAGTCTGACAATCTCCCTCCTGCACTCCGACTCCGTCCTCACCGGAGGCTCAGGCTCTCCGCCCTCCCCCTCCAGGCCCCCAGTCGCGGCACGGCCCGGCCCAGCTGCCGGGGCCGCTTCTGACGCGCCCTCCCCCGCCCCTACCACATTGCTTCTCTTTCGGATGTACCCGAGGCCCCTCCCTATCATCTGGGAGTGGATGCGATGGTGGTCGCCTAGCTCGGACAGGGCTCTGCACAAAGAAAGAGGCAGAAAGAGAGAGTCCCTCCCTCCCTTCTCATTCGCATTTTGTGTCAGTCAACTCGGACAGAGCTTTGTGGGGCTACGGAATGAAGATGAGGAACACGAGAGGAAAGGAAAGTGAAGGACGGGATGACAAAGGGGGAAGAGGTCACCAATTCATCATGAGAGGGAGGCCTGCATGGCGCACGTTCCGGATAATGAGTGCATGCACGGTCGAGAGGAGAAAGGGAGGCGGCACATCTTGAGCGCGCACGAAGCGGAAAGACTACACAGACAAACAGAGGACAGAGGGGCAGGGGGAAGGGGGNAGAAACGCTTTTCCGGAAACAACAAAAAACTACTCACTTACCCATGTGAGAGAAGCATCTTCTCCAGCCTCCTTTGCCACGGCCTGCCCCCTTCCCACCATTTGTCGCTCTGGGGATCATTTCTCATCATTTTCCCTGTATCTACAAGTGCCCCCAGTCTGACAATCTCCCTCCTGCACTCCGACTCCGTCCTCACCGGAGGCTCAGGCTCTCCGCCCTCCCCCTCCAGGCCCCCAGTCGCGGCACGGCCCGGCCCAGCTGCCGGGGCCGCTTCTGACGCGCCCTCCCCCGCCCCTACCACATTGCTTCTCTTTCGGATGTACCCGAGGCCCCTCCCTATCATCTGGGAGTGGATGCGATGGTGGTCGCCTAGCTCGGACAGGGCTCTGCACAAAGAAAGAGGCAGAAAGAGAGAGTCCCTCCCTCCCTTCTCATTCGCATTTTGTGTCAGTCAACTCGGACAGAGCTTTGTGGGGCTACGGAATGAAGATGAGGAACACGAGAGGAAAGGAAAGTGAAGGACGGGATGACAAAGGGGGAAGAGGTCACCAATTCATCATGAGAGGGAGGCCTGCATGGCGCACGTTCCGGATAATGAGTGCATGCACGGTCGAGAGGAGAAAGGGAGGCGGCACATCTTGAGCGCGCACGAAGCGGAAAGACTACACAGACAAACAGAGGACAGAGGGGCAGGGGGAAGGGGGGGGGGGGGCGAGAAGAGGCTGGAAAAGCCAGGGAAGGTACGCACATCAGCCGGTCAGTTTCCGGATCTCTCGCTGACTTGGCTTGCCTGTGAAATGAAGCCATCTCCTTCCTGGCGTTGTTGAGGCAATCCTTCGTCCTGCTCTGACTCATAACAGAACCTCCCACCTGGGGGGGGGACGTGCTCATGTGAGGGAGGGGGTGCTGCTGGGCTCCTGGGTCCGAAGCGTCTCTCCCCGCCTGTGCCCCGTCTACGTGCCCCCCCTGTTCATCCCTCTCGGGATCGCTTGTCCCTCCTGTCCTGCCCCCTCGGGAGAACCTCGGAACCTCCAGCTGCATTCAGTCGCATAGAGGGAAAGAGGAAGGTCGGTTGACACATGTCAGATATGTATTGATCTGTTTTGGTTGGACCGTCAACTGGCAGTTCATGAATCAGCACATAGCTCGTCTCCTGAGCAGGGCTTCAACAGCAGGGTCAAAGTTATCGATCAACTGCAAGGGTGGAGAAAGAAACCAGACAGGAACGAAACACAGCAAACATGACGCTGGGAGATCGATTTTCTCAGCAGGCTCATCCAAACATATACGAGGGAAAGGAAGTACACAAACACATCTTCAGTCTGTACACCCACCTCATCATCTTTCATCTTTTGAAGGCCTCTCGGTCAGAGGGTCCTCAGGGGTCAGCGCCTCTTTTCGGAACAGAAAGAGAGGGCTTTCCACGTATACCTTTCCTGAGGTGAGTCTGCACACTCGTGATCCCCCAAAATTGTTGGTGTTTCTTGAACTGATTGGGCTTGAAGGCAATGAAGTGATCGAGGAGACCACCCAAAGCGCATTCGAATCTGAAGTCCTGGCTCTCAGCGAACTACATTGACCACCCCTGCTGTGCCTTCAGGATTCCATCGAGCCAGGTACATACGTGCATGGAGGGAAGGAATTAAAGCGCCTTAGTGGCGACATGTGGCGACAAACTCGCACCAATTGTTACCCTGTCAGTGTTGCAGTCCACGATAGTCCACGTGCCGTGAAAATACATTTGCACGCATGAGGCTCAGGCGTGCCGAGATCGTGCTGAGGCACGCGCAGACGATCGCGGGGTCGGACCTGCGCGGATGCATCATCGTCAGTAACTGTTGCATTCTGTTGCAATGATCGACCAGCAAGCATTGAACAGGCCGGCTAGTATATAGAATCGCGTGCACACCATGTGGGCCCTTTTTGCCAGATGAAGCCGAAGAGAAGATCTAATTAGTTTCAGCCCTAGCTCGCTTTCTCTTTGTTCAGAGAGGCAAGCAAGATCTTCGTGTACAAAAGAAACCGTACTGGTTGATCCGATCGAAGTGCGTCGAAGTGTTGCTTGGTGATATACATACGTGTCGCTCCAACGAGCCGAGGTCCGATGCCTCCTTGCTCACGGTCGAGTTCTTCTGAATTCGCAGGAAGCGTGCGCTCCACGCGTTAAGACTCTGTCCACCTCTCTGCCTGCCTGTCTGACTTTGGCTCTTTTTTTTTCTTTCAACTGCTTATTTCGATGGGATGTTGTCAAAGCACCCTCGAGGGGCAGTGGATCCCGTGTCCACCCTCCTCGAGCTTGTCGATGTCCCTCCCTATGGGGGAACCCGCACCACCTTAATAGTGGTCGGGTATCATTTGTTTGGGGTCTGGTACCACCAGGCCCTTCTCTGTGATGTGGTCAGACCTCGGGGGGGGTCGGTCTTGCAGGCCGAGTTCGGCCACAAGTACAATACCCGCTGCCTGCCATCTTCTCTCGAGGAGGTAGTAGGCACGCCCAACTTCGTCCGGGAGGCGAGCTACTTCGTCACCTCTCTGAACGGCGACAGGTCGGAGGACTTTAAGAGGGTCGTCCACCACCTCCTCCGGTACCCACACTGGCATTGGCCGAATTACGACAAGTTGTACAACAACTGTTGGGATTTCTGCCGCGCGGTGTGCCGGGGGATGGATCTGCAATACGGAAACACCCTCTCCCACAAGGCTTCCTTGTAGATTACTCTCCGTCCCTGCTTGAGGTCAGCGACGATCAATCTCTCTTCTTGAGCTTTTGAAGAACTTCCTTTGAAGGCTTTGTGTAGTGCAGAGACCTCTGTTTACTCTGTTTGACCTTGCTACCTGACTTCCCCTCTTTTACTGCCCCTTTGCCCCTGCCTCTTTTTGTCTCACATCGGTTTAAACGCCTGTCTAGACGTCTTTCTGCCTGTTTGCCCATCCATATGTTTGTGACTGTATCTGTCTGTCTGGGGGTAGAGAAGAAAGGATTTGCTGTCTATCCACGTCCATCCATCTGTTTTTCAGTGTATTCATCTGTCTGGAGAAAAGAAATAGAAGTGACATCTTAGCTCAGACAAGCCTATCTCCTTATCTGTTTGTCCCTATGTTTCGCCGTCTTTTTCCTCTTAATCCTTTCATGCAGACTGCTTCCTTCGATGGAGTGATGCCAGAGCACTCAATCGAAGGAAGGTGGTCGGGGGGGGAGGGGGGGGAAGAAAGAAATGCAAGTTGGACTCCGTTCCCCCGAAAGCTCGCATCACAGGGGCCCAGCGACCCTCGTTCCGCTGGTGTTCGTCAAATATTCCAGACAGCTTTTTACCGGAAGAGGCCGTTGAGAGATCCACAATCATCGTAGAGGTCAGTGGGGATACAGTTCAAAGTTGTTTCATTCAAGTAGCCCCGAACACTTTCCTTCTCCTTCTAACGGTCCGCTACTATGCTGAGCTTATGGATATCCCCCCCAGAGGAACCACAAGGACCGCCTTGATGGTGGTAGGCTTTTTAAAATTCCTGTTTGGGGTGTAGAACCACCAGGGTGCCCTCTGTGTGGTCGATCGTCTCTCTCGATTGAAGGGAGACCTGCCTGGTTGGCAGAGTTCGGGGAGACCCACGATGGCCGCTGCCTGCCATCGTCTCTTGAGGCGGTGGCACGCTCTCCATGATTTGTGCCGGGGGCCTCCTACTTCGTCGCCTCCTGCATGGAATAGAGACAGGTCCGAGGACTTCGAGAGAGTCGTGAAGGACCTCGCCCAGCAGCCGCGTTAGCACCAGCCTCAGTACAGGAAACTGTACAACAGCTGCTGGGACTTCTGCCGCGCGGCGTGCCGGGGAATAGGTGTGCAATACGGAAACACCCTCTCCCACGAGGCGCCGTCCTTGTGGATAACTCTCCGTCCCTACATGAGCCTGAAGTCAGTGACGATCAATCTCTCTTCCCGAACTTTTGCCTTGAAGTTTCTGTCTCTGATCTGTACACGTGTCAGAGTCTCTGACTCTGCCTGCATGCATGTCTGTCCATCCATCTGTTTCTCATTGTATCTATGTATCTGGGGAAAAGAAAGAGAAGTGACGTCTCGTCTGTCTTCTTGTCTGTTTGCGGGCCAGGGGGTGATGGGCAGAAGTCAATAGAACAAACAACAATCCGCAGCCCATCCACTCGGGAATTTTTGGTACCAGAACTTTAAGACCCCTGCCAAATTTTCCCTTTTTTGCCCCCCCCTTGCCAAACTTTCCCACAAAAGCTCAAATAAGGCAAAAAACACTGCTGAAATCAAAACATCTGACCCATCGAAGGCTGATTTTCTCTAGTCTTCAATACTAAATCTAGGATTTAACCTTCAGTCATCATCATCATCAATATGCATTATTATTATTATTATTATTAATCGGTCTAAAGGCCATCATGCAGTGCATGAGTCTAGGACAATGCTTTATTACCCCTTTGCCAGACCTGTATTATACAACGGGAGGGGGCTTCATTCTCGCAACTCTAAACACCCTGCATCTAGAAGATGCTTTCTAAATCACTGATGTCGTTTCCTTTCTGTGAGAGGAGTACGACAACTGCAACAGAGACTCTCAGGCAGTAGAGGCAGACAGGAAGACCGGTGGAGAGGGGGGATGGGAGATGTACGTGGGAGATGGAAAAAGAACATTCAAAGGTGAGACGGGAAGAGAGGTAAGTAACCATCACATACATCGAATCGCAGGCCTTACGATGGAAGGCGCAGACAGATGTTTCGCAAGATTCGTAGGGCCGGTATGGGTGAGTGTCTGAGTGCCAGGGTGACCTTCATTCGTGCCAACAATTCGCTTTGCGTGGCGTGTTTTAGAGGGGTGGAGTCTTTCGATAGCAACCACTTTCTCTCTCTTTCTTGGGCTCTGTCTAATTTGGCTTTAATTTCGGTTACAATTGCATTCAAAGCCTCTCGATCTGCTCTTGTTTCTGTGCATTCAGTCAGTCGGTGCAGTAGATCGTCTGCTTTGCCCCTGCATGCAGCGTAAACCGCGTCTTCCAGCCCTCTGTACGGTGCATGGGGACGACCACCAAGCAACATATACAGTAAGGCTGAAAAAGGGCCTGAGGACCAGATCGCAGCGCGAGGGAGGGAAACGAAACGGGGGGACGAACGGGATGAAGGAAAAGTAGAGGAAAGGAAGAGGAGAGACGAACGTTGGGCAGTAGGATAAGACGTTTGGAACACATTCGGTCTGACGCCTCTGCTAAACTGCAAAACCGCCCCCTGTGAAGCGGCCCTTTCTAGATAACCATCAATCTATTCAACAACTTCCCGGTTGATCACTGCTTTTAAGAGAAGGAGACGGCCAACCTTGGTGGCTTTCTTTCTTCTTCTGATGGTTGGATTGACAGTCATAAATTCTTCCAATCCGGTCGACCCAATCAATTTTTGTGCATGCATCATAGAGGAAGAACAATCACCATTCATTAAAGCCGACCAGGCACCTGTGGGCATCTTGAGATCAATATGTTTTAAGTTAATCAAATACCCAGCAAGTCTTATCGACACATGCACAAGTGCAGGAAGTAGACCGACAGCACACAGAGTAGATACACGGAAAGAGGAGAAAGATAGATTCAAAGCCCAATGGACAAAGCGCAATTGAAAGGCATCTAATGCATCCATGTCTGACTTGCGGACAGGCAGACAGTCAAACGCATATAGAGCAACAGGCAACCAGAAAGCGCATAAACACAAAATTTTTGCTGCGGGGGGCAGGCGACCTAAAAGAAGTGCTACGCTCTTTGCATGACCCATCCGTCTACTCGCTATGCTAAGCCTCTCTTCTATTACCTCCCTTAAGTCTCCTCCTTCAAACAAAAGAACACCCAGATACTTATACAACCCCACTCTCTCAACTTCTTTTCCCCCAAACATAAGCCTGCCTTCAATTGCAGGGTAAGAGTCGGACAGACGCATGATTTTCGTCTTTTTTAAATGAACAGTGAGCCCCCTCTCTTCATAGAAAGAATTCAATTCATTCAAGCTGACCTGCAGGTCATACATGCTCTCAGCAACGAGGACAAGGTCATCGGCATAACCAAGGCTATCGCACTCAACCCCACCGAGCAGAACCTCTGCACGACCGGAAGCCTTCACTCTTTCATGCAGATCATTGATGAAAATCAAGAAGAGAAGAGGGGAGAGAGGATCCCCTTGTTTCACCCTTTTCTCTTCCTTGAACATAAAAGAGCTGCCAGTGATGCTTCCGTACACATTTATATATATTGCTCGAATCATTTTGATATCGACTGCACTCACCCCTTGCTTCAACAAAACTTCAAACAAAACATCCCTGGGCAGGGAGTCAAAGGCTTTGCTGAAGTTTACAAAGCATGCTAACAAGGGCTTCTTTCATTTCTTTGCCTTTTGCATCAGCGTAGTAAGTGCTCCAATGGCTTTTCTTATTCCTACCCCTTGCTCAAAACCCAACTGCCTATGGTCAATCTTCACTTGCGATGTAAGACGGGCAGAGAGGAGTGAAGAAAAGAGTTTTGGTAAGAGTGAGACAACATGAATCGGACGCCATTCACCAGGGTCGGGGGAAGGAGGCCCCTTTGGAACCGGACAGATTTTAATTACATTCCATTCATCTCGCCAAGCGGATGTCAAGTGAATTAAGTTCAAATGGATAAATAACAAAGCACGAGAAAGAGGCGAATATTGAAAGCAGAGGGAGAGGTGGTTGGGGGCGAGTCCGGACAACCCTGCAGCCTTTTCTTCCTTTGTGGACCGGAGGACTTTCCTACCCTTTGCTGAAAACCCAACTGCCTATGGTTAACCTTCACTTGCGATGTAAGACGGGCAGAGAGGAGTGAAGAAAAGAGTTTTGGTAAGAGTGAGACAACATGAATCGGACGCCATTCACCAGGGTTGGGAGTTCTATAATTATATACCTTTTTTATATTTTTCTATTAATTTTCTATTACTTTTCTAACAACTTTTTTTATCTCTTTTCTAACATTTTTTGCAGGGAAGGTAATACTAGTCTAGGGAGCATGCTAGGTAGTATATGAGATTCATGTAGATTTATGCATAAGAATACAGATCGCACAACGCGTTGCAGGTGTAACTGGGAGGGGCACTTCTGATAATCAGAAAAAAATGAAGGATACTATGGTGTTGCTGTTGTGCACAATTCTGCCTAGAAGCAGTTCTAAAGCTATAGCCGACTGTCTCAAGAAGGTCCATTCTGTCAATAAGGCAAGTTGAAGCGAATCAATCCGATTGGCATGCAGGCTTCCTCATCCCCCCCCCCTATGAATGTGTGCTCTAGGTTGTCCTCAAAGCCTTGCTACTAGTGGCTTAGGATTTGGCGTTGCTAAATCTAAGATTTAACCCTCAATCATCATCATCATCATCAGGGAGCATGCTAGGTAGTATATGAGATTCATGTAGATTCATGTATGCACCGTTTAATAGTTAATAGATTGACGCTAGCATTAGCTAGCATCTATAGGCTAGGATTCACGTTGGCTTCAATTAAAACATGTTTTTGAACAGAGTTGCATGCATGACCTGCATTGTTTTTCAATTAACTGATCGAATCGTTGAATATGTCTTAAAATGAAACGCGGCACTGTACGCCTTTTTTAAATGGCTAAGCAGCAGTTGGGATGGGGTGTGAGCGAAAATGAGAAGAAAGTAAGGGAGATCTTTATACTTCTCCTCGAAAAGCACCCTGTTACAGGCACACGGGCGATCTCCGATTGCCTTCGTAAGTAGCTGTGTATGTTCACTCAGTCTGTCCTTCTTTCTCTTTTCTTCCTTTCTTTCTTTCTTTCTTTGTTTCTTTCTTCATTTCTTTCTTTCTTTCTTTCTTCCTTCCTTTTCCCTCACTTCCTCTCACTCTTTCCCCGTCGTTGTTCATTCTTGACGACCATACTTGTTTTTGAGGGGAATATTTCGTTATGTCAGTCCGAGTGTGTGTCATCCGATTGATTGATTGATTGATTGATAAACAAACAAAGGCGGAACGGAATTAATCGGGGGGTGAGCAAAAAGCATATGGGGGGAAAACGCGAGATGGGCGACCCCAAGAGGCCCAGGCTGCGGGGCTCGGAAGGCACCCCTCGCGTGAGCGTGGGAGGCGGTGGGAGGTGATGGGCTCAAGCCTGCACGGGTACAGGGGGGCGCGCGGAGCGCTCATGCTTGTGCGGTTCACAAGCGGGTCTACAAGTGGGGTGCATGCTACGTGCGGCTTCTCCGTTCTTCTTCTCCCTTTTTCTCCTCTTTTTAAATTTCTTTATCATGCTTACTACTCGCAATTTCACTCCCCTGGAAAACAAGTCGTGCCTCAGGGATAAACCGACCGAACCGACTAAACTGACTGAACTGACCGAACTGCAGAAACTGAACTGAGAGAGAAACCTTTGCTTGTACGTCTTCGGCAGAAAAGATAGGAAATCAAAAGAGATTGGGAGTTCTGATCTTTTTCTCTCTCCGTCTCCTTCCATTCCGCCTCGGGTGATTTTCTTTAGAGGTCATCTGACAGACCTCTAACTGATATGAACTGACAGAAGGAATCTCACTGGCCCGTGACCCTTGGGGAAAAAAAAAGACACAGAAACAGAGGAGTCCATCTCCGTCCTTTCTGTTCCCCCTGAGGTACTTGTTTTTTCCCTTTCCTTCTCGTTTCTCCCTCCGCTCGGGCGTGCCAGTGCTGTTCTGGCGCTTTGATCGGTCATGGGGACCCTCTTCCGGGCGAAATGCAGGCAGTCCTCGATCGTCTCAAGGGTAGGATAGAGAGCGTGTTGTAACTCAGCCTGTAAGAGAACTACCAGATGAAGCAAAAGCCTGTTTGCTTAGAGGTGGAGCCACCTTCCACTTCTATCCGCCTCCCCACCCCTGTCAGGCTCCCATCGATTCAATTTACCCCAGTGGGGCCTAAGTCGAAAGTTTAACTCTATGTATGATGCTCTAGGTTGGCCAGAGTCTATACGGCTCACCGGTTTTAACCTCATACATCATCATCATCATCATCATTTTTTGCAGGGAAGGTAATACTAGTCTAGGGAGCATGCTAGGTAGTATATGAGATTCATGTAGATTCATGCATAAGAATACAGATCGCACAACGCGTTGCAGGTGCAACTGGGAGGGGCACTTCTGATAATGAGAAAAAAATGAAGGATATGGTGTTGCTGATGCTAGGTAGTATATGAGATCCATGTAGATTCATGCATAAGAATACAGATCGCACAACGCGTTGCAGGTGCAACTGGGAGGGGCACTTCTGATAATCAGAAAAAAATGAAGGATATGGTGTTGCTGTTGTGCATAATTCTGTCTAGAAGCAGTTCCAAAGCTATAGCCGACTGTCTCAAGAAGGTCCATTCTGTTGATAAGGCAAGTTGAGGCGAATCGATCCGATTGGCATGCAGGCTTCTTCATCCCTCCCCCCTCATGAATGTGTGCTCTAGGTTGTCCTCAAAGCCTTGCTAGTGGCTTGGGATTTGGCGTCGCTAAATCTAAGGTTTAACCCTCAATCATCATCATCATCATCAGGGAGCATGCTAGGTAGTATATGAGATTCATGTAGATTCATGCATGCACCGTTTAATGGTTAATAGATTGACGCTAGCATTAGCTAGCATCTATAGGCTAGGATTCACGTTGGCTTCAATTAAAACATGTTTTTGAACAGAGTTGCATGCATGACCTGCATTGTTTTTCAATTAACTGATCGAATCGTTGAATATGTCTTGAAATGAAACGCGGCACTGTACGCCTTCTTTAATTTTTTTCTCCTCTTTGCATGCTAATTCTCGCAGGGAAAGGTTCTTTTCAAATTGATACAGTCAGTCGGTCTGCCTGTCTGTCCACTCTCCTCTCGGTCGCCTCAACAGCTCATGAATGAATGAAAGAAATTCTGTATCAAAGAACGAAAGAACGAACGACAGTGGCTGACAGTACCGTCCTCCTAAAACTACCTACCTGGGTTGGCCTCTCTCTTTTTTCCTTCCTTCCTTCCATCCTTCTGTCCTCGATCGACTGGATGGATGGATTGGAAGAGAGAGGGGGGGGGTAGAGTTCTTCGATCGATTGACCAGCCATGCCTGTTTTGGGATGGGCGCTGGAGAGAAAGAAAAATGTCTTGTCTTCGGGGGGGACTCACACGATCGACTCTGATTGGCCGTGGCTCTAGCTCTCTTTCTCCTTCTGCTGCATCAACATAGACAGGCAGGCAGGCAGACGGGCGGACAGAAAGACAGAAAGACCGACAAATAACGGTCTCGAACATGCCACGTCTCTTCTGCCCCCCCGCTGCCTACCTCCCTGCCTCTCTGGGCAGCCCCCCCCGCATTTCTTCTTCTCGATTCGTTGCATTTTTTCCCATTTCGTTCTTCGATCGGTTTTTGGCCATTAATTCTCTTTCAAATGCATAGTGGGTGGACGTTTTCTCTCTCGGTCACTTGCCGCAGCCACATCATGCACATTGTCATCAACCCAATCTATCAATCAAATGAACACATGCACCCATGGATGGATGGATGGATGGAATCTGGGTTCTCTCTCGAGTCCCTGCCTGACATGCAGGCGGGATGGAAGGAAGGAAGGAAGGAAGGAAGGAAGCAATGATTGATGGATGCATATGCCCACAAGCCGCCCAACAGACAGACAACGGGATTGGTACCATGCAGGTCTGTCGGAGGGCTAGCAAGCCTGGCGGTGTTCGATCGAACCATACGAGGGACAGTCGGGAGAAAAAGCGAAACGAATAAAGGAAGGCGCAACGAGAGAGCGTTTGGACTTTCCTTTTTTCCTGTGAGTGTGTGGGAAAAACGAACACACTTGAATGCACTCTCCTCAAGCCAACTTTCTTTTTGCACAAAGAGAGAGGAGGAGGAACGAACACTGTTGCAACTGCTCCTGTTCTTCTTTGCAGCAGCAAACGGTCGGTCGGTCAACCGACACCGACAATCGCCTTGTAGTCAGTGTCGGTCGACTCCTGGGTGAGTGTCTGTATTTTTATTTCTCTCTCACTCGAAAGGTTGTGGGAGGGTTGGCAGCGATACAACAAAAAAGCGAGTGCTGGCCTCGATCGACAGTTACCTTTCCTCTTTGATTGCACGACCCACTCCCTGTGTTCATCTTTCTTTGTTCTTCCCGAGCTTTTTTCTTTCTTTATCTCTCACCCTCCTCTCTCTTCTATCTCCTCGATTTGTGCGGATGGGTCTGCATGGGCGCTCTTCTTTCTTTCAGTCTGGTCTCATGCAGGCCCCTTGGCAAGCAAGAAGAAGAGAAATGCAAAACCACACAAAGACACAAGGCTGTCCTGAAAAAAGGAGCAGCCGAGGACGGAAGGAAAGGAACGAAACGAGGGAGAAAAAAGGGACAAAGAGAGAGAAGCCAAAAGGAAGAAAGGAAGGACGTGGAGGGAACATCAAAATGACCTTCCCCGATCACCCCTTCCTTCTGCACACACCCACACACAAAGACACACTCAAGCAGAGTATTCATCGTCCTTTCTCACGCCAGACAGACATGACAGACCGACACATAGACAGACAGACAGACCCTCACCTCATCTCACTAGCTGCGCATGATCGACCCTCCTGACCTGCCAGCCTTTTCTTTCTTTCTCTGTCACGCACTCCATGGGAAAGTAAGTTCTCTGTCAACCACCAACGCACGGATGCAAATGCATCCTTGCATCTCTACTCAAAGAATCCAAGACCATCCTTCCTTCCTGCCATCTGGCCAGACAGATGCCCGCCCTTGCCTGCCCAGACCCCACCCACCATGCAGGTATGTTCTCTTCATTCACTCATGTTCAAACGTGATTGGAACATGCCGCTCTCCAGCAGCATATACGAAGAAAAAGCACAAAAAACCCGAACAGCCAAAAGATCACACGGACGACAAACGAAAGACAGAAGAAAGAGAGAAAGAAACAGGCTGCCACGGACCTACCGAAACCACCCACCCACCCACCCACACACACACAGACCACATGAGGCACGAGACAAGAAGAGACACGCTGTCCTCTCTCACGATCCACACGGACTTACAGGGAGGCAGGCAGGGACATGAAAGGAACAAACTGTGCACAGCAGCATGTATTGTTCTCTTGCTCTTTCTTACACACAACGGGATCGGGTGCAATTGTGACGATGAGGATATGATGGAGGCGCGCCGTGCAGCTAGACAGAAATCAAAAAGGGACACACGCCTCTGCCCTAATGCGTCTGTTGATTTCTGGATGGACTGACTAACTGACCGACTGTCTCTCTGGACTCGCTGACTATAGGCAGCACCGATTGATTGATTTATTGATTTGCGGCAGGCAGGCAATCTCGATATTGTCTTTCACTTTTCACTTTTCATGTCCTTTCCGAATCAATTATCCACTCATACACGCAAAGTGGAACCGCAACGTTTCAACATTCTCTTTTCATCGTGGCCCTTGTTCTTCCCAACTCAATCGAAAAATGACAACACCACATGCAGACAAATGCACACGCATTCATTCGCATGGAAGCAGACATAGAAGAAAAGAGACAGTTTGTGTGTGCTGATTTCAACCCAACTTGACTCGCCGTCTTCCCTGCGAGCCATACGCACATCAAGCACACATCGACAAGACAGACTGTCAGACGAGAGAGGAGAGAGACGAAGAGAAGAGACGGGATCCACAGCAAGCACACGAGGCATGCATGCACAAGGCACAAGCGAAGATCAACATGCAGGCGAGAAGGGAAGGAGGGCAGGACCGAATATCGAGCAAACTTAAAAATACAGCAAGCAGGAGGGATTACAGCATGCATGAAAGAAAGTCACTCACTCACTCACTCACAAAAGCTGGCCATCGGGATGGAAACATGTGTGTGTGTGTGTGTGTGTGTAATCATTTTTGTTCCTCTGTCACCCAACCTTTCTCCTCGCTTCGCTTCTCCTCGCCTTCATCCTCTCTCTTTCATTTGATTGAACTCATTGTCGGGGCTCGACTTTCTTTTCTTAATTCCCCGTGCATGCGTGCACACAGTTTTGCTTTAAATCTGCTTGTGTACTTGGGGGAGGGATCAGGAATAGCTTCATTTGGAAGGGTGCACAGAGAGAGATCGCGTGTTGGGGCCAGTCCGTTTCATGGACTCACTCCGTTGCTCTTTCTCTCTATGCACACTTCCCATCTCTTCAAGGAGACAGCGAACGTGAGGAAACGACTGGAGAAGAAACGCATAAGAGGAAGAGGCTGCGTCCCCTCCTTTAAACACCGGCCAGACTTTCTTGCACGAAGACACAAACAAATGAAAGAACTTGATGCCACCGTTTCGAGCCTCACTATACATGCATAGAAGCACGCATGTAGTTCCTTCCGGCAGCGCACAGTCAACGCATGATCGATGCAATTAATTTCACATGCAGGCAGCACCACTGGCCCATCGATGGACGGGGACACGAAAGAAACGAAACGGACGCATGGAGTATCGCAATTCTTTGAATGGACTGAGGGCAGCTAGACACAATTTACACGCAGACTTAAAATCGGCAGAGGGGGAAGGAATGGTGTGCGTGTGAAGGTGATGAGCTGGAGCACAAAAAACTCGTTGTGGTCAAAACAAGACAAAACAAAACTCCCGACCTCCCTAGACCAGACGGACAAGACGGCCGAGAATGTAGGAGGGAGGTGAGCACGCTTCCTTTCCTTTCCGTTCCTTTTTTTTCTTAATTGTCTTCTCTGTCCCTACTTGGTCGCGCGTCTACCCCTCGCACAGGGCTAGACTGACAGAGAAAGAAGGAAGGAATAACGGATCTAATGTCTGTCTGCACAGTTTCTTTCGTTGTTGCTGTTTGGGTCGGAGGGAGCCTTTGACTATCCGACCTTGAAAGAGAAAGAAGGAAAGGAAGGGCTACCTAGTGCGAGAAGGAAGAGAGAAGGATACGGTCATGCACACACATACATTCGAATTCTTCATCCATTCACGCAAAGTCTCCTTGTCTCCGTATTTGCTTCTTTAGTTAGGGTCAAAGGAAAGAAGAACAGGTGGAGTGGAACCTTTCAACCACCTTACAGCAGAGCGATCGGGACTACCTGCGCTGACATACATTCTTTCATTCATCTCTTTCTTTCAGTCTCGAGAGTCCAAAAGGTGCCAGCCACCCTCACGCACTTCTTTCCCGCACTTTCACTCCTCGATGGCGAGAGACAAGCGTGCGTGTCAGACAGAGAGACAGTACAGAGACATGCAGGCAGGTAGACCGTCAAGCTGGTGGCCAGATCACCACTCACTGCTCTCTCGACGAAAAAGGGACCCGCATCGCGCGTCTTTTTCTTCTTCTTTTTCCTCGTTTGTTCCTTTCTTTTGTTTTCTTTTTCTCTTGCTTTCTTTCCAGGATACCATCAGGCAGCCAAGACATCAACCGTAGATAAGAAAAGGGAACGTCAGAGAGACTGAGATTTTTTTATTGGACCCCAGCCCACCCACCCAGCCATTCATCCATTCATGCGACACACACTCAAGGAGCCGAAGAGTGAATGAAAGGAGAGAAAGAGGGAGGCATGTACAAACAGTGAACAGATCTGTGCACTACAAGACAAGAAAAACGAGACAGACATCGGACCCCTAGAGGCAGATTTCCGGACGATCATCTTGATGCAGAGACGGTAAAAGAAAGAAAGAAAGAAAGCAGCAGTTGGAGACCAATGAATACCAAAGAAAACAAAGCCATCAGGCTCATCATCCATTCACCCAGTCGTCAAGATAAGTACTTTGTCTGGGAGCCACCCCCACACGACACGTTCACGCACCTTACTGAGTCGAGAGGACAGGACAGGACACTTCCGCTGCTTGAAAACAAAACTACGTCGAGCGGAAAGCATGGAAAAAAAGAAACAAAACTGAAACTAGAGAGGCATGCACCTTCATTTCATTTGCCCCAGATCCTCCAACTCAACTCAATGCATCGATGCATGTCCCCCCTACCTCTATCTTGTCTGTAGAAGTCAAAGGAGGGAAGGAAGGAGGAACGGGAGGAGAAGACGAAGAAAGAGGCAGGCAGAGAGCCACCGTGTCTGTCACATGACCTCGTGGTCTCTCCCCCCCCTCTCGCTTTCCTTTTCACCTCTCCGTCCCTCCTCATCTTTTCCCTCCCTCCCTCCCACCATGCACGATTCATCTCATCTCCTTTATCCATCAGGCCATCAGACGACGAGCAGATTGTGCGGTAGGACACTTCTCCTTCTGTTTGAGGGAGGGACTTCGTTTGGATGGAAAAGGCCAAAAGAAAAAAAAGGACATGCAGGTGAAAATAATGAAATTAAAATTCAAAATTTTGGGCAGTGGCCACGCAGTTGGAAACGCTCTCAGTCTCAGCTTTCTTCAGCAGTTCGTCAGCCAGCCATTTGCTGCCGCCTTTACTGCTGTCTATTTTGTTTTTGTTGACTTTCTTGTCCGCGTAACTCTCTGTAGTTTCTGATGATCGCGACACCGGCGGCTGCTCTTGCACGCCCTTTTATAAAAACAAACAGACCGACCGAAGGAAGGAAAAAAAAACAGAAGAGCCTGTAAATAAACACTCTCCGAAAAAATTTTTGTCTCGCTGCTTCGTTTTGATTCTCGTGTGGGCTTACTAATCTGATCACCCGAACCACTTTTCCACGCAACTCAAGTTAGGAGATGATCAGCAAGATAGGGGGCGCAGAGAAGGGTGAACAGAAAGGAACGGTGAATGGAGAGAGACAGATCGGGCGAAAGAAGCACATGAAGCATTCATGTTCCGAAAAGTTGAAAGGGAAGACAAAGACAAACACGCCCCTCAGCATTCATGTGAAGAGCTAGCATATCATTTTCTTTCCTTCCGCCCACTCGCATTCGGTTCTTCGCGCCAGCCGCCCTCTCCCCTTCCCCCCGTTCTCTTTCCACTCTCCTTCATTCTTCTCTTCCCCCCTGCCTTTCATGAAAACAGCTAGTTTGTTGCATGAAATCTTGAATGAATGGTTTCGGTTCGACTCGACAAATAACCAGTTAAAACAAAAAACAAGAGAGACGGTTGGTCTCTCGATCGCTCAAGCACACGTGCGGGCCTTCCTGTTTGTCTGTCCGTAGTCAACACGGCCGACAGACCGGCAAGCGGGCAAGCAGGAGGGCACTGCATGGAGAGAAGAACAGACTTTCGAAAAAGAGTGAGTTTGTATTCATTCATGTATTCATTCACTCATTCATTCATTCAGGAGGACAGGAACAGCAGTCAATTAACGACAACGGGGACGAACGGAGCACATAAAGGTTGATTGAGGATCGAAAGGTTGATTGAGGATCGACAAACGACAATAAAGTGAGGCGCAACAGATTGATTGATTTTCGCCTTTTTGCGTTCCACCCAATGATCCCACCTGTAAGGGGCCTCTGTGTACATTGCAATCACCTTCTTCTCCTCTCCCCTGCATACCCACCCTTCTTCGTCGTTTGTCAGTCGGTCGGTCTGTTGGTGATTTTCTTGAAAAGGTGGGCGGGGGGAAAGGGAAGGGGCGTAGAGTCGACAGTCAACCTGGTCGTCAAGTCACACACCTCATGCGGCGACTTTTCAGACCAATAACAGAAAGAAACAGATCCTTTCCGTCCGTCCGTCAGTTAGAATAAATGGGGGGGGAGCCTTTCTTTCTTGCTGTCTTCGGGTGTTGGGGGGAGGCTACTGAAGTCTCTCCGTTCGCCTTCGGAGAAGTTCGACAGAAATAAACACGGGAGTGGAGACGGTTTTAGAAGTGAACGTTTAGACTTGGAGGTTCAAATGAGGGGACGGAAAGGGAAGGAGGACCGTTCAAGGGTGGGTGGGGTATGCTTGCTTGCGTCTTGTCTCATCGAGAATTCGTTCCTGCTCCTCGACCTGAGTGAGTGGTGGATCCAGTCAGTTAGTTCCATTCCTTTCCAGAAGGGTATCAAGCCCCCAAGGGCCAATCGATACTCACAAACGTCCAACCAACCGAAAAGACAGAGAGAGACAGAGATAGGAGGATACACATGGAGAGAAAGGCAATTGCATCACGTCATATTAAAGACATGTAACGGGAGGGACAGAGGGGGAAACAGACAGGACAGAAAGAAAGAAGGTAACGAAAGCACAGAGAGAACCATATACGCAAGTGCATACACAAAGAAACATGATGGAGTTCGATCGGTCGTTCGACTCCTGAAGTGAGTGAGGGAAGCAAAGGAATAGGATCCGCGCATGTGCATACACCTGTTGTTGTCAAGAAGGAAGGCAATGAATGAAGAAAGGAACAAAGACGGCGTTCATGTTAAGTAACAAAATTTTATTGCCCTGTGAGAGAGATGCATCGCTTCCCGGTGCCATGAAAGGATGCATGGCTTCACTTCCTCACGGCTTCTCTTTTTGTCTGTCCTCCTTCTCTCGCTTGTGTGCCACCCCGTGCACCCACCCGCGGGAAACCGGAAGGGGTGATTGATTTTTCTTTCGTCTCTCTCGCCTAGCTGTTAGCTTCCACCAAATTTCTCTTTCCCTCTCTCACTTTATTTTATTTTTTCCTTCGAAGACTACGTTCTCTCTCTCTCTCTCTAACAATCTTCTCTTCCCTCAGCCAGCGAAGTTTTGCTTTACTTTCGGGAGAATTTAGAAAGAATGTTTTGCCTGTGTGAATTCTTCAGTCCTCGCGCTCCCCATCTATCTGCTTCTTTCTTTCTTTGACACCTCCTCGTACATTCATTCTCCGTTATGTACCTACCGAGACAGCATGCATGACTGTCACACACACAGGCAGTCAGTTGGAGGAGCGGCCGTGTTCGATCGGCAAGGTAATGTAAGGTAAGTCATTTTGTGTGTGTGTGTGTGTGTGCATTCATCATTCGATCCATCCAGCAACAATGCACGCACGCATGCAACAAAACGCGACAGGCGCATTCAGTGACTGACTCTGTGGTTGAAGAACGATGAATGAAAGGAGAGACCCATCAGCCTGCATGTGCAAACCTGCTCTCTCGTTCTTTCCATATCTCTTCTTTCCCCCCGCCCGGCTGCATGCTTGCGTTTCGTGTATGTGATCTCTCTTTTTTGTCTCCGTCTACGTTGTCTCGCCACCCCCGACGGACAGACGGACAAAAAGATACACACACACACACACACACACACACACACGCATGGGACTTTGGAGTTGTCCTCTCCCCACCTCTCCCCGGTGTAGAAAGAACTCTCGAGAAAGCCCCTTTCAACCTTCCCCCCCCTGTACATTTGTACACGGAGGAGTTAGGGCGCATGTGTGCTTCGTGTGGTGACATGACAGGGGAAGAATAAGACAGAAATTGAAGGACGGAGGGAAGGGAGGAATGAAGAGATGGCTCGAAAGGATAACAAGCAAGCAAGGAGGTCTCACGAGACAGTAGAGGGAACATTTTCACTCTTACTTGCAAGCCCCTTTTCTTCTCTTCTGCGTGATCGGATCGCATATCGATCTACGGATCTATGAATCTCTCTCTCTACTATCCGACCAAGACAAAACTCCTCTCTTCCCTCCTCTTCTGAGTGAGCCAGAAAGTCAGAAAGAAGAGATGAAACTGGCACCTGCATGCTTATAAGCAGCGCCTTTCATTCAGTCTTTCTTTCTTCCTTTCCCCCTGTGCGACTCTGGATTGGCTGACGGCCGAAGAATTAGTTCTAGTTCGATCGAGTGTACTCCCCTCCTTCTCCTTTCGGTTCGATTCGCTTTCACATCGAGTGAATGACTTACGTTTTGGTTCCGTTCAAATGCTGTTTGACGTTCCTTCCCTGTTTCTTTCTTTCCAATCTTCTCGTACATCTGTGTTTGTCTCTTTATCTTTCGAGGGAGCTGCTGCCGTTCAGTTTTTGCCGGCGGCTTTGCCAAATGAAACGGCGCACACTTTACTTTTGTCTGCGTGCTTTGCAAAACTCTGTGGGCGGTGCGAAAGACTTAATTGCGTGCTGCCTACGACGTTACAAAAGCGAGGCGGAGAGAAGAAAGGAGACAGGGTCGAACAGTGGGCACCCCTTGGCATGTCGACAGTCGGACAGGACAGGGACACAGACGGAGAGGGAAGCGAGGGAGGGGAGAAAAGACGTAAGACAAGAAGAAAAAAAGAAGAAAAGCAAAATGTTCGAACCAGAAAGAAAGAAAGCACCCATGCTGTTCGTCCGTCACACCCCTGACAGGCGAACAGATGCACAGAAGAAGCTTTCAATTTGTTCAGAGAAAGAAGAAGAAACACTTTCTGGCTCACTGGGAGGGATCAGTAAAGAAGATGAGAAAGAATGTCAGACAGAGTGAAAGAAGGAAAGGAAGGAAGAACTTTTCTTTCAACCACAATAGGTAGAAAGTGAGTAAGTAAAGGCAGCACGTACCATGATGGGTTAGAGGAGAAAGAGACTCTTCATGCGCACGCATGCAACGAGAGACATGAGAAAAGAACTAGCTAGATGAAAGGAGGAAAAAGAGAACGAACGACACGAGACCCAACAAAATAGAAAAGGGAGGGGGTGGGAGAAGAAACGAAGGAAGGAAGGGGTGTGTAGAAGCAAATCGAACCAGAAAAAACCGACTGTCTGCTTTGTCTGAATAATCTCGTCAGAATCCTGCAGGCACGTTGACGCCTCCACCCCTTCTTCACGCCTGCTTGAAGGAAGCTTTCCGATTGTTTTTTCTTTTCAGCAAAGGATCCGTTTTCTCCTGATGATTTTTTTTCTTTCACCAACATCCTCTATTTTCCATTTCGTTTCATGGCTTGCGTCAAACAAATTTACGCTTTCTCTCTCTCTCTCTCTCTTTTTCTTTTTCTCTCGGTGCACGGTTTGTTTTCTCACTTGCGCATCAGGTGGCAGCATGCTAACATGATTTCGTTATGCATGCGCACATTCTGCTGCCAAAGCGTTTGAACGAACGATCGTCTGCCTGTCTGAATGACCACACGAGAGAATGAAGATGAATGATAGACGGAGAGAGAGAGGGGGCAAGAGCGGGATACAGGAAGAAGAAAAAGACAAAGAGGGAAGGGGCGAGGCCCCAAACTTTCGAGAAGAAATCTAGACAGAAGAAAGAAAGACAGGAAGAGAGAAAGAAAACGCACGAGACGACATTTCTCTGCTTTTCTTCCGAACAACAATCGAACAGATCGATCAAATGGATGTGCTGTCTTTCATGCTTTCTTTCTTGGCTTTCTTTTCTTCATTGCTCTCTCCCGTGTCGGATTCATACAGTAGACAGGACACATCAGCCCGAGTCAATTTGAATAAACGGAGAAAAACGAAGAATGAATGAATGAATGAATGAATGACAGGGTGATTCATTTGTCGAGCCACGACCAAGTCGGAATGTACGAGCCAACCTAACTCATTCGCCCGCACCCACCGACCAGGCAGGCAGGCCAACTTTCTTTGTGGACCAGACAGACGCACTTTGATGGATTGAGTGATTGCTTGGTTGTATGAATGAATGTTTGAGACAGAAATATCGGGAAGTAGTGAAGGAAGGAAAACGACAGCTGCATGAGGTGACTAGGGGACGTGCCTGAAGACTTTTACGTTTCTTTTTTCCACTTTTCTCTCCTCTCTTTTAACCAGCCTTTTTGTTCTCAAATGCTTCTTCTGTATTTTCCCCCTTGCATCCCATTGGTCGATTTCTCCCTCCGTCCTTTGGGGCTCGGTCCTTCCTTACCGCTTTGACCCTCGCATTGAGTAAGCAGGTAGGTAGATGGACAAAGACTTACAAGGCACGCGGGAAGAATAACAGAGCGAAGTATTCTCGGGTCCTCCATCTGTGTGCTTTGTGCTTTTCGCTCCGTTTTCAATCTTTCTTCTATGGGTCTGGTGACATGAGATGAGGCATGCGTTCTTTCACGTCTTCTTCAAGCAACTGACGCACGCTGACTGATCAAAAGACATGCTTGCTCGACTCGCTTGCTGCTGTGTCTGGCTGGCGGGAATTCAAAAGACGAGGAAGGAAGGAATCCAGCCAGGCACGAAAAGAAAAGAGAGAAAAGGCAAAGAAAAAAAAAACCAAAACGATCTCTTCTCAAGCGATCGATTTTTGAGTGAGTTTTCCTTCTCTTTGCTTCAGCCTTGATGTGGGAATTTTTGTTTTCTGTGGCGGATTTTCTTTCATTTTCCTTTCGGCAAGCACTACGGGAGGACGATCAGATCAGATGAGTCCCCTCTCGTTCTTTTGGCATCGCCATCCATTGTTGTATTTATTCATCCACCAATCATTTATTTCAGCCAATCATAAGAATTTTACATTACACACGCTCCCTTCCAGAACGACAACAACGACTGTTCGTTCAAGGGATGCAAATGAAGAATTGAAGAAACAGATAATGGATCATTCGATGTCAGCGATCGCGCACGCAGACAAGAAAAAATTTGGGGTCGGTCACAAGACGCAGGCAAGCAAGCAATGAAGAATCAAAACAGCGGATCAAAATTAAGCGACGTTGGTCGGGAAAGCAGGAAAGCAAAGGAAGGAGAGAAAAGAATGCGATGTCCCTCCGCCAACCTCTCCCCGTCCCTCCACCCACACCGCTTGCAAGCAAATCACGCGACAGACAGACAGAGAGACAGACAGACACGTCAGAGGAAAGTAATGAGAAAAGAAAGGAGGAAAGAAAGAAAGAAGGAAATGAAAGAAACGGACGGACAGCAGCGCTGATTGATACGTACGTTTTTTGTTGACCCCTCGACAAAACCCCAGCCCCTTTGCCTTGGGGGGGGTTTGCAGGTTTGTGTCTGTCTGTCCGCTTGTGAATGAAGAAGGGGCGGTACGGATGGGGAAAAGGAAGAAAAGAAGATCAAGAGGGAAGTCACGAACCAAAAACCAAAACAAGCAAGGAGGGAAAAGGATGTCACCGCCGCTGGCGGCCCACCTCAATAGAATCGCACGAAGCAACGACGGGAATGAAGGAACGGTAGTTGAGTGAATGGAAGGGGCGGAACGGAGGGCCGTCAATTAAAAGAAAAAAAGGAAAGTACTCAGAGAGAACAAGCTGTCTGCGGACAGACAACCATGTCTCTTTCGTACAAGCGAGGATACTTATCGATCGGTACATGCATATATAAAGCGAGCAAGCCAAAGACCAAAAGACCAATCACAGCAGCAGCGAGCGAGCGAGCGAGTGAGTTCACTTTCCAGCAGCGGCAGCAACATTAACTGCCGGCCTTCAGCAAGCAACGTTCTTTTTTCCTTCCTTCCTTCCTTCCTTCCAACTGCATCATCTGTGCTGCTTTTCTTTTGTGTATGCCTTCCTCTCGCTCGCAGGAAGAAGGGGCGCCTCATGCACCCATCTTTTCTACTACCTTCTTTCTCTGCATCCAAGTTTCCTTCAAACGTTTTTCCTCTGTCTCCCTCTAGTTCTTCCTTCCTTCCTTCCTTCCTTGTTGCTCCCCCTTCTTCTCTTTGTTACGCCCACAGAATCGGGGCGCCATCGTCATCGATCACACACCCGCCTGCCTCTGCTTCCTCCAGGCCTGTGCATGAAAAGTCGAGGTCGATAGGGAACTGCAGCAGAGGGAGAGGAGAACCGTCACCCTCAACAACCACCCCGTCGCACTGGCTCAGATGGGAAAGGGGGTGGGTGTCTTTGTCTCCCCACAGAGACCCCCTCTCTCTCTCCAACGTGAACCCATGCACGGCCTCCGGGTGGTCCGCCTCCGGGCCCACGCTGCCCGCATCTTCGGAGAATAGCTCGGCAGCCTCTGCGGTCTCGGCCTCGGACAGGGAACCCATGCCGATCCTCGTCGTCACACCGTCCGACGTCTCTCGGACCATCGGGCCCTTCGCGTTTGGAGACGCGAAAGCGGAGAGACGGGGGGGGCGGTTGATTGATGAGTGCTGAGGGGAGAGGGAGATGTACCCCTCTTCTTCGTCGTCTGACAGCTGGGGGGGCTGTGGGACAACGACAACGGTCTTGAGAGGGCACCGCATGGCCACAGGCGCAGTGTGAGAGCGGCGCTGTCCTTCCGGGCTCTCTGCAGCATTGTAGCTGGAGGCAGAGGCGAGGGTTGACACGAGATCCTCGTGCAGACTGGTGGAGACCTCTCCACTCACAGAAGCAGAGTCGAGACGGGCGGAATCGTGTAGACAGGGAAGGGGATCGGGAACCGCGTCGACGTCGGGGGAGAGAGCGTCGGAGGCGCTCACCGTCGTGTCGTCTCCGCAGACACACCCGGCGGCTCTCCTTGCACTCAACCCACACATCGTCGACTGCTGCTGCTGCTGTTTTCTGTGGGCCTTTTGGGCTTTTTTCAGAGCAGCTAGGCGGAGCTTGGTGAGGTCTGAGACGACCCACGAGGCAGTGCAGGTGATATCGTCTGCCTTCCCACCATGGAACCCGATCCCGCACTCTCGCGCCCTCTGCGCGAAGGGGGTGTCGGTATCCGGGTCCTGGCTGCGGTGTAGGGCGGCTTCGGCGAGGGCACGCGCGAGAGCCTGCAAGAATCATCAAAGGCATGAATGACGCAATTCAAAACCAAATGCGCTGATGCAAGAGGCTGGGGGTAGAGCTTGCGTGTTGCAGTTCGGCGGAAGGGATGTGGGGAGAAACCATAGCATACAGATTTTCGTAAGGGAGCAAGGGGGCGTGGACTTTTGCGATCTAAAAAAAAAAAACAAAAGAAACAGACGCGGCACCGAGCTCATCCATCCATAGAGAGAATCACCGTCAGGGCTCTATTAATATATCATTGGAAAAAAGGCGGGGCTGTTCATTGCACGTCAGATCAAAGAAAAGAAACACACACATGCAGCTACAGAGAGAGAGAGAAGACGACAGGATGCCTTCCCCACAGTGTGGCTGTCTACTTGCTAGTTTGCTTGAGAACTCGCCCCGCGAACCAGACAACACATCGAAGTAATCAATGAAAAGCCCACCGCGAGCCTGTGCAAGGAGACTGACTGACTGACCGAAGCCTTGGTGTACTTTCCAGACCAGGCGCTTCTGATGGGCTCTCGGACGAAGGGCTCTGCGATCTCCAGCGCCTCCGCGGGAGAGAGGGTGTGGGAAGCCAGGGCCTCGATTTCGTGGGTAAACAGGTTGTCAAACAAACCATCAGTCCCCAAAATCACAAGGTCTCCTTCCTGGACCTTCACCTCGTACAGACACGCTTTCTCAGGTGTGTCCTGGACGACCCCCTCACCCCCACCCTGCTGCTCCTGCTTCTCTCCGTCCTCCC
Source organism: Chromera velia (assembly GCA_018398765.1). Lineage (NCBI taxonomy): Eukaryota > Chromeraceae > Chromera > Chromera velia. The sequence continues at coordinate 4,827 of JAHBMJ010005753.1, read as the reverse complement.
CCTCTTTCACTCTCTGCGCTCTCTGCTGCTGCATCTTCAGCGCTGCCACAAACGCCCCCTGGCGGCCGCCCCTCATCTTCATCTCCTTTACTTGCTGCTCGCTGGGGAGACGGGTGAGTTGAAAGGGGCAGTTGAACCAGTGCTGCTGCTCTTGGGTCTCAAGCACTCTCTCGTACACTCCAGTGTGCACGTTGCGACGGAGAAGGAGGACCTTGCAGTCGCCCAGACAGGCAACACCGACAGTAGCTGACGCGCTGTCAAGGGAGACTGTGAGGGCAGTGGAAGAGCCGACTGCCGTTGTGGAGGCATACCCCTTCTTCATCATTTGGAGGGCAACTGCACTGGGGGAGAGGGACTGCGATCGGCCCAGCTCCTGCACAAACACCAGAACAGAACAAAGCAGCGAGCGGGTGTCTTGAAGTCACTTGCACTTCCACCATCCGAGAAGGGGGAGACAGAGACACGAAGAGTAAGGGAAGAGGGAGCAAGAGTCAGACAGAGAGACGAAGAGAGGTAGGGAGGGGGCAAAAGGACGCGAAAGGGGAAGGGAAAGACGAGAGATCGACTGACCGACCTTGAACCCCCTGCCCGCTTCCTGTGTGAGATTGGAGAGTTCCTCGCTGAAGCCCTTGGCAGAGATGCCGTATTCCTCCCATTCCCCCACGCCATCGAAGATCGCCAGATTGCCTGCCTCATCATCATAGAAGCAGGCGTCTGCGAGCTCCAACTTGTCCATTCGGGGGAACCCGAAGGCTGAGGACAGGAAGGACACACGAGAGGGGATCGAGGAGGTGGAAAGGCAGGACTGCGGTTGTTGCTGGCGGCTCCGACGCTGGGTCAGAGCTGCGACCAGATGTTCCGCGTCTTCATGGGAGATCAGCCGGGAAGTCGCGAAGGAAGGCCAGTTGGAAAAGCTTTCCCCAAGGTCAAAAAACGCTTGCAGTGACTTGGTCTCATCGGTTGTTCCATCAGCTGTCGCCTCTTCACACCAGAGATCGAAATTTTTCACAGAGACTTCGGCTGCACGCACAGGAATGGGCACAAGAAGGGCTCAAATACTTCATTATGGTGACAAAATCACCTCCAGCACAGCTCATTGTACTCACCTGAAAGCGACGCGAGCTTTGCCAATGTGTGCAAGCCACCCACAAGTCTCCTTGATCGTTTCATTGCCATAGCACCCCCATCTTGGGCGCACTCAACTCCAGGCTTAAAACACATGATTGATTGGGTTACAATTTAGTGGGAGAAGTTTAGATAGGCTTTATTTTAAACGAAGTATGTGACGTACAGTTCGATTTATCAAGAGAGAACGCCAAATTTTTTAACAGAAAGATGAACCTGCAGAGTACTACCTGAATTCCCTCAATTTGTTCCAGCAAAGAAGCTATGCAATGACCTGCGCATCACTCTCTTTCTCAATCCTCTAAATGACTCCTGTGCTGCTTGTGATTTTGTGTGCGTACTGCTATTGAGACACAAGGCTCGTGTCAGACCAAGGAAGACGGAACAGCCGTACAGCAGCTGTTTGCTTTTCACGATCGATTGCGACGTACGATCAAACTGACCTTCTGACGTGGCCCCCGGCCCGCGAAATGCTTCGGGACACACGTGAGGATGAGTGACTTGAAGTTCTCCTTGAGCTTAATAATTAAATGTTCGACATCTGTGCATGGGCCCAAAAATCGAATCAGAGGCGATTCAGAGCTGCCCTCCGAGGCAGGATTGACAGCCAAAAAGCTAGATGATAGGCTGGCCACGGCATGTCTGCTCCCTGCAGCCCAATTCCATCGACGCACGCAAATATGGAAATCCAGGGAAGCCCCTGCGCCCGGCGTGCGGGCGCGGCGGGAGCGCCGGAGGGTTTAATGTCGCTTGTATTAGTTTCTTACCAGCCCCGAATCTTTTTTCTACATGGTCTTACCTCTAGCTACCTCTCGACCTGGTCCTGTTCATTTCCTTCTACTTGCTTCTAATCCTTTGAATACCTTTGAATTTTGTAATTAAAAGAGCTACAGATGTGCAGGTTTTTGGCATGATCTGAGACATCATTATTATAATTACTTCCTAGCTTACGTAACTTTATAGAAACGTGAAGTCTTGATATATAGTGCAACCTACTAACCAAATTTTAAATCTAATTAACAATTTATGCATATTTATGCACATAGGTGAATAAGTTTTACTTAATTAATTTATTTATTTGCAGTAATATTATTTTATGTTTTGTATTACTATTAACATTACGCTAGTTACAAAAGCGTATGAGTTTGGAGCACATCGTTCAGAGTCCAGGATGTTTAAACCGTTACACTCAGCGTTCCAACCTAGACCCCCACACATCGTATGATTCTATATATTAAGGTACTGTCCTAGGTACTGTCCGATAACAATGACCGTGCGGACCATCACAAAAGGGAAAAATGCAGATATGGATGACACGATGTAGATGTAGTATCCTACGTACAGACAAGCATGCAGGCAAATGGATTGCAGACTCATAACTATAATATATGACGGGCAGGCTTGTACGCGGGCAATGAGACCCTTTGGGAGTGGAAGATAGGTGAGATGGAAGAACAGGATGGAAACACAGGGAACTCTGTGGAGGTGATCAGCAAAAGCAGGATACGGAACGGCCGCCTAGATACGATATGGTAGTCGGATGACATTCTGATCAATGCGGTGTCTAGTACAGGCAAACAGATACATAAATACAGATATAACAGATATACACGCATACAAGCCCGTACACACCGATAGCACGGCGACTACACACGCGTGCATAGGGTGTAACGGACTTTTGCGTCTGTCCCCGCCCTCCTAATTCACTCACTTAGATGCACGGACAAAACTGAGAGGCACATAGCACCAAACACATAAATGGAGAACCAAGTAGAGGGAGTGGAGAGACAGGAGAAAAGCATGAGGGCTTATGTCTGTGTCTACAAGAACTATTCAGAAATATTAAAAGGTCCGGAGACGGACAGGCAGCACACACACACACACACAGACTGGCACACATACACACACACACACATACACACACACCGATCCATCTCGATACCCAATTGTCAGTTCAACTTAGCATCCGCAATGACTCCACGTGCAGATAGTTCTTCATCGTTCCGCAGTTGGATTACTCTCGAAGGCCCAAGGATGCCCAAGGGAGGGAGGCGAAGGCCCGTCGTGGGAGGAAAAACAGAGTGGACTCCAAAGTAGGACTTACTAGTGGAATTCAAAGTAACTTCTAAATTTACTATATTCTAGCTTCATTATAAAGTAAAACTAGCTAGGTTACTTAAAGCAATCTAAAGTTTTTTAGAGCATTTAAAATCGTTACTTCTGTGTAAATCTGCTCAAATGTGCTCAAAAGACTGGTTGATTAGCTAGGGAAAAATTACGATCACCGCGGCACATGGAAGTTAGTGAATGTTACCTGCAAAGAAATATACAGGCACAACATTAATGGATACGCTCAACAGCAACGTTTAGCACCGCCAATCAACTACAAAGAATTGCTTCTTCTGCAAGGGAAACCGTGTAGGAAGGAGGGCTTCACAGCTAGGCTGGTCAGACCGGATAGGAGGCGGTCAGCAGGGGTTAGAGAGGATTCCGAAGAACAGAGCACAGAGACAATATAATTCTGTTCATAAAGAACTCACACTATACGGCGTAAAAGCTTGCAAATCGTTCTGCGTATGTCAATGAGAAACTGTGAAAAAGAAGAACAGGTCTGTAGGTAGATCCAGATGTTCAGAGGGGGACCAGTACGGAGAGCCACAAATGAGAAAGGATGAGCGAGTAAGGAGCACTTGCGTCGGGATAGTATGGACCGCGTTGAAAGACTGACACACACGGAGCAAGTGGAAGATATTCAAATGCATGAAAGCTGAGCGATTGGTCTGGGTAGAAAAATGTTTGGCATGACTGAGAGCTCTGCAAAGCTTCAGAAGAGGCAGTCAAAAAATGGAGGCTCCAGCAGACTCTCCATCAACCCTCTCTCAGTGACCTCTCTCATACGTTTCTGTCAAGCTCCTAGCAGAACAAAGAAGCTGGATGCTAAGTAAATCATCATACAAAGCGAAAGAGCCTAGGAGAGAGCAAGCCGCGCTTCCTTAACTGACCTGCAGGTGTTCCCAAGTCTCCGTCCACCAACACCTGCAAACACGGAGGGACAGGCGTTCACACTTTGTGCAGTCAAGGAAACACTTCTGTCCAGCTTATTCTGCACGCACAAGGTCCCAAGGAAAAAACCAAGAGCTTAAGAAGCAACAGGTCCGGACAGGCTGACCTGGGGGTTGACCCCGGGGCTCCCAAGACTGTGACCTGCAAGGAAAGAGTAAGGAGAGCGATGAGGGCAGCAGTACTTTAATATCTAAATAAGACTGGCAGCCCTTCCCCACTTGAACAGAAGGAGAAGCAGCAAGCAGGAAGACGTTGGAAACAAGACTAAGACGGCTGGTGTCCACTGGACCCACCTCCAAGCAGCCCAAGCTCCACTTCGTGCCGACCCGAGGGGACCCAGCAATACCCGTCTCCTCCAGAGCCCCGAAAGTACACTCCCGAAAAAAAAGTCAAAACCAAGAAAACACTCTGTCAGACATCTTCTAAAACCGTCAGAAGACATCTGACAGAACGCTTTTTGTGGCAACATTTATATGGGAAAAGTTCGTTTGCTCAGAGGTTCAGAACTCCACAGTTTTGAACCTGTGGACCTTCAAGATGGACAAGAGACTTCAGACCTGATTATTGGCTAACAGAGGCAAAGTCGGCTGCGTGCGTCGAAGGGGCAGGGTGCTGCCACCCCCTCTGGCCCCGTGGCGG